>JAPYZA010001537.1:0-21376 GCA_030522685.1 Eupelmus azureus | reverse complement strand
TATATATATAGTCGCGTGCGCTTACGGCGCTGTCGGCTATAATGACAGTTGGAAAGACCGAACACGTCACATTTCAGATTTCACATTACCAACGTTGGCAACTCTTCGCAAAACTGCAAAACTCCACACGCATGCGCGCGGCCAGCAGACAGACTCTGACAGAGTCGACCTTCTCATACTCATCCAAGTGTCAGACAAAGACGCATAGACGTTATCAGAAGTACCACTACACAGATGACACAGCGGCTCGTCTCTCGCATACTGGCACGTTCAGCGCCTCTCTTTGTCCTTGTCCAACCCACGGTGAGCTCGACCAAACGAACGTACTCGTTCTTTCACAGGGAATTTCGCAGTGGCCATTTCCATTCAATCGTCGTGCGAATTGCGATACTGCGGTATAGACAGCGAGCGCTGTGCTATCATAACAGAGTGAGCGAGTAATAACTTGCGATTTTATTTCATTTTTAGTTTGGAAAAGTGACGATTGACACGCAAGGTGGACCGTGGACCCTTGATGATCGACGAGTCTGGAAAATTCCTGCAATTAAGATGGGAGCGAATGAAAGCGCGAGCGCCGATGAAAGAGCTTTCTTACAACGAAATCTTGCATATCTGGCGAACAACGACCGTGCCGCCGGTATGCGTACTGTGTGTATTTATATTTAATATCTGCTGCCACAGCGAAATACTATAACGATTTTCTGCTGTGAAAATTTGAAAAATTAACGGTCAATTTGGGCTTTTGGGCTGCTTCGGTTTCCTTAGCACAGCGGCGGTTTCCATCTGACGCAATTTAACGTTTTGAATTCTGACGAAATTCTTATCTATCCATTAGTTTTAATTTGACATGTATACTTTTAATCAACTGTTTCAATACTTTTACTATACAGTTATAGATACCTGCTTTTCTGTCTATACACCTAGTGATTGGGAAAGAATTGTTTCGAATTGTTTTGCGGTCGTTATTTATACAGTGTCCCGTTTGTCAAGTGTAAACTCAATAAAAGAAAATCGCGATTAAAACTGCGTTCTACTTTCACAACATGATTGCGGTTTCGTTAAATAATTCATTTTAATTTATGTAGTAAAATTGAAAATGTATATGTTAAAAAATTGCTTTATAAAAAACATTTTTTGTACATGCACTTAATTTACTCACAGGGAACAATGGCAGCCACAATCCAATTAACAGACCTCAAGGAATTCTAAATCCAGTTCAAAGAAATGATAATTTACCCAATAGACTTGTCAACAGCCAGAATAGGCCTCTAGAAAATCCAAATCCAGTTCAAAGAAATGATAATTTACCCAATAGGCTTGTTAATAATCAGAATAGGCTTCTAGCAAATCCAAATAGGCCTCTAGAAAATCCAAATCCAGTTCAAAGAAATGATAATTTACCTAATAGACTTGTCAACAATCCAAACAGGCCTCTAGAAAATCCAAATCAAAGAAATGATAATTTACACAATCAACCTATCAACAACCCAAATAGGCCTCTAGAAAATCCAAATCCAAATCAAAGAAATGATAATTTACCAAATAGACCTAACAATCAACAAAGAAATCCTAATACACCCAATAGGCCTAATGAAAATCAGAATAATCAAGCTGGTAATCACACTCCACTTAGAAGAACTAATGATAAGCGAAATGGACCACGAGATAATAAAAAAATACCTAAGAGATTTCACAACAACCGTAACGACACTAGAGAAAGTCAGTCTAGGTAAATATTATATATCCTCTTCAAATGTGAACATATTTAATGCTTAACATAATAAGTTTAAAATAGTTATAAATCTGTGTACCTATCATTTGCAGAGGTTTGATTGATAATGTTCTTCTTAAAAAGAATTTCTCTATTAACATTTTGCTAATTGAAGTCCATTAAATTCAATTTTAATATTTTTTAAAAAAGATATTTTAATTTTTAATTAATAATTTTCATAAATTTATATAATGTATTTCTTTGGTTTTTAGGAACCAGCAACCTCAGAGACAGCAAAATAGGTGCAATGATAGGAACTGGCAACCACGTAACAATAATCAGAATAGTTATTTCAATTTTACTCGTCTAAACGAATTAAGCAAAAAAGGAAGCGACGATGCAGTAACTACATTAGCTGAAAGAAAAACTGAATTTGAAGACTTATTAATGAATAAAATGGCTGCATCAGACTTTCTTGTTCTTACTTTACAAATTTTAACTAATGTTAGCAAAGCAAATTTTACTGAGATTGTAACAAGTGTGTTGAGTCATGCTTGTTCTGCTAATTTCTTAAAAAGTCTTGATGATTATTTATTAAAATTACCATTTGAAAACGAAATTGAAAAGGCAAGAAATAAGTTTTATCATCAAGACAAAGAAAAATTTTGGATTAATCTTTCTGAATTTTTTAAAAAAGTCATTGAATTACTTCCTACCAAAGCTCGAGACGAGCTTACACCAATTTTAAAAAAAATTGAACAAATAATTATGTCTATTGAAACATATCAAAATTATAACATCAATGAAAATATTAAAAGTGCAATTTCAAATATGTCAAAAGATTTAGAAGAAGAAGCGAAAAAACTTGAAGAGAAAAATAAAACACAGAAAATAACTTCAAAGGAATTAGATATTGAAGGGGATCCACCAGAAAATTTTAGAGAATTGACAGTAATACCGACATTAGTTGATTTATACGAACAACAACCTTTCATTAGACGCTGTAGAGTTAAGGATGCTTATGATTCAGTGGAACATTATTTAGATGTACAGTTTAGGTTGTTACGAGAAGATTTTGTATCTCCTCTACGAAGTGGGATAAATGAGTATTTACACCAAGATACAAAACATAGGAACAATGATCTTCGTGTTTACAAAAAAGTGAAATTAATAGCTCCAGAAATATCCAAAAACAATGTTGGAATAGTGGCTTCATTTGGAGTAATAAAATCAATAAATTGGCAACATTCAAAGCGTTTTATGTATGGAGGATTATTACTTCTTAGCGACGATAATTTTCAAACTGTTATATTTGCCACTGTTGCTAATCGTGATGATAAGGAACTTGCTAAAGGGAACATTTTAATAGAGCCTTGTGAAGGTTCTACAATCACTCGACAAATGTATGATTCTGATTTTGTCATGTTAGAATCAAAGATATATTTTGAACCTTATTTAGCTGTACTAACTGCTATGAAATATATGAATGAAGAAAATTTTCCAATGGCAAATTACTTAGTTCATACAGAAACTCAAACAATACTGCCTGCATATCTTAGAGACCAACGAATGTTAAAATGTGGAGAATTCAACTTACCCATTAATATGTTACAATTTTGGCCAACTTCTAGGGAACTAAAACTGGATGATTCACAGTATCACGCATTTAAATGCGCCTTAACTCAAGAATTCTCAGTGATTCAAGGACCACCAGGTTGTGGAAAAACATTTATAGCATTAAAAATCATAAGTACTTTACTAGAAAATGATGCACTTTGGATAAGTACAGGACCTATTGTCATTGTTTGCTTGACAAATCATGCCTTAGATCAGTTTCTTGAAGGTATTCTTCAATACACAAAATCTATTGTTCGAATTGGAAGTCGATCAAAGAGTGAAGCTCTGAAACCGTATACATTGATGGAAAGACGCAAACTAAGTCGCGCACCAAGAAATAAATTAATGCACGAAACAAAACATGAATTAGAAACTATTTTAAGTTCCATAGAAAAAGCCCGCTTATTTATTAACTATTTGACTACACCACTTGCTATTGTACCTTTAGCTTGTCTTACTAAGTATTGTAATGATGTGGAGTTACTCAATATTCAATCTAATGAAGAACTAGTTAATTGGCTTCTTGGAACAAATTTAACTCTGCTTTCACAAAACGCTACTCTACGAAGAAATCTTGAAGAGGAATTAGAAAATGATTTAATTAGACTTCCTGAAGATCGACTTGAAAATAATCAATTTATGGATGATGAACTTGAATTGGATTATGAACTCGCGGTTAATGATAGTATCAAACTTATTTTTCCTTTAGAAAGTATTGATGCTGAGATTGAAAAATGTAATCAACAAATACTTGTTGCCAATGATTTACCTAAAGAATTACCTGAAGATACAGTTAAAAAAATAGCTGTTCAAATGAAGGAATTTGAAGAACGAATCAACACATTGAGAGAACAACGTGCATCTTTACAAGTATGTATTGCAGAATTATAGCTTTAATTTACAAGTCACAATTTAAAATTGATTTTATTGCAAATTCAAAATTTGCAGCGAAAATTAGATAAGCACCCAATTTTGAAGCCTCAACGCTATCCAGTTAATAATAATCGTTGGCGATTATATTGGAAATGGGTCCAAATTAGCTTTGACAAAACAATGGATGAAATATCAGAAATGGAAATAAAATATCGACAGACACGTTCAAAATTGAATGATGTTAAACATCTGGTAGATTTAGCTACAATAAGAGAGTATAAAATAGTTGCACTTACTACGACTGGTGCTGCCAAATTGCATAAATCTTTACGTGCTCTCCACGCTCCTATTGGTAAACGTTAAAAAATGATTAATCCTTGTAATGGTTTGGTACCGTTACAATTTAAATCTAGCAAGTTTCGTTATTCAAAAATACATTTATATTATTTTTTGTAAGAATTGTAACGGTCGTTCATGTGATGATTAAATTGTTAGTTAAATAAACGGTCTTCAACTAACCAAGTTTTTTTAAGATTTTTTTTTTCAATTATGATAAAATAAAAGCAGTAAAAATAGTGAGTCATCCAACATCATATAATAGTTGGAAAGATTAAAATTACAAAATTATTACACACTTTCTTAAAATTAAAGCTAAAACATGTTGCGTTGAATGATCACATGCAGACGAAGTAAATTTTAAAATTAACGCAATAAAAAAGGACAAACTATTAAAAAACAGAATCAGATTAAAAAAATATTTCACATCTGCTAAATAGAAATTAAGACTAAAAAATAATAAGAAAAATTAAAGCAAAAACTGAAATGAATAACAAACTTTAATAAATAATATTACATCGTCAAAAACGTACATACATAAATTCACCACCAACAACAACTTGGTTTATTAAAGACTGCTTATTTAACTAAAAAATCAAATATTGTATTTGAGTTAATTTTCTACGGATTTATTAAATTGATATTATTTGTATAACCTTTTATTTATTTTAAAAACTTAATTGTTCATGTTCAACTTTGAAATACAATATTTACAGTAACATTTATCCAAACGGTTTTGTATGGTCCGATCTCACAAGTTCTGTTTTCACGCGGTTTATCCCAATAACATTTATTTCATTATACAAACATATATTTTAAATAATTTTATATTTTAAATGCAATTATTTTATTTATTTAGTATTAGTAGAAGAAGCAGCTGAGATTCTCGAAGCACACGTCGTTTGCTCTATAACGAAAGCCTGTGATCACGTAATTTTAATTGGAGATCATAAACAACTCCGTCCAAAAGCTTCGGTGTATGAATTGGGTACCAAATACAATTTAAATATTTCTCTATTTGAAAGAATGGTAAATATAAGAGGAGATTGTGCTCAATTAGCACACCAACATAGAATGCGACCAGAGATTGCAAAATTGATTACCCCGTCCATTTATGATACGCTTTATAATCATGAATCAGTACTTCAGTACCCTGATGTAAAAGGTTTAGAGAAAAATTTATTTTTCTTAGATCATGAAAATTATGAAACAAGCCTTAGTAACGAAGAAAGTTGGGTAAACACACACGAGGTGCAGCTTTTAATAGCATTTGCTAGACATCTGTTGATGCAGGGCTATAAACCTACAGAAATTACGATACTTTGTACTTACACAGGACAACTTTTTGCCTTTATGAAGGTAATAAATAATCACTAATATTATTAACTAATAAAAACTATTATAAGATATATTAAATATACATCAAGTCGATATTTTATTAATTTAAAGTAATTTTATCAATGTAATTTTGTCTGAATTAGAAAACTACCAATAAATGGTCTTGATCTCTTTTTCCCATGGTGCATATGCTTTGTATTTCTGAGAAGCGAAAATAGATACTTTCAGCCAGGGAATGGAGAAAAAGCATATTACAATTGAAAAAAAACTGCAGATTTTTCTACAAAATTTGTGTAACAACAAATAATGTTATAATGATTTCAGCTATAGGAAATTCGAAATATACTGTATATTTGTGTAGAAAAAGGAAATCTTATAATTTTAGAGTTCATGATGTAGATAACACTCAAAGTGGTGGTTCATTATTATTATTCATACACAAATATGTAGTATTTTTTGTGGGCGTTTTTGCAAAATTTCTTGTGATCGGAATTTTTATATCATCGGTTGCAGATTTCACTGCAAGTAAAGAATCCGCGTTATATTCAGAATAGTTAATTTGTATGTTTAAATAAGCTATGATGACTTATCTGACTTTATCGATCACAAATTATTATAATTAATCCTTATCTCTGTATCTATCTATTTTTAATTATATTTTTTTATCTTTTGAAAGGAATCTGCTCGTTACGCCAGTTTTAAACATCTTAGAATTACTAGTGTGGATAATTATCAGGGTGAGGAGAATCGAATAATTTTGCTGTCTCTTGTAAGGAACAATGGTCAAGGAAAAGTCGGATTCCTCAAGGAAGAAAACAGAGTCTGTGTTGCTTTATCACGGGCGCGTGAAGGCCTTTATATAATGGGAAATATGAAAGACCTCGTAGTAAAGAATGAAATTTGGCCAAAGATTAGGAACGTATTGGAAGAGGAAGCTGCGATTGGCAATGCGCTGGAACTACGATGTCAGATTCATCCTGAACAGTTGATAAGAGTAAATTTACATTATATGACTATCGTATTTGTAATGGTTCCGTTCATTTGGCTACTATTCTTTTTCAATTTTGCTTGTAGATTCAAAATGCAAGAGATTTCCAACAATGCCCAGAGGGCGGTTGTCTCCAGAGATGCAACGCCGACTTATCCTGTGGACACTCGTGTTTGAGTGTTTGCCACATACTGGATCGTGAACATAAGGAGTATCAGTGCAAGCAGGCGTGTGTCAAAAGTTGTCCATTCGATCATCCGTGTCCACTTAAGTGTTGGCAAGGCTGCGCTCCCTGTCAAGTGATTGTTGAGCGGAAGTTGAGTTGCGGACACACTGTGAAGATGCCATGCCGGAACGATCCAGAAACGTTTCCGTGCTACATACAGGTCAGATTATAATTAAAGTAGTTGCGAATATAATCACCCGTTTTGCTTATTTTTCGTAAATGATCCTCACTAGTTCTTCTGAGTAAATAGTTAAGAAATGAATATTTTGAATTGCATTTGCTATTTAATAGCGGTTATACTTAAGGGATTAGTTAAACTCTTTTGAAAGTATACTAAAGGAGGGATTCAATTTTATTGTTTTGAAGAAATAAGAAATGGTTGCAATATTTACCAAAGTTCCAAGAATTATACTAATTCTAACAGACGTACAAGTTTAAAATTTCTTATATACATAATTTCTTATATAAATTACTTAGATAAATTGAATTTAGTTGAATATGTTTTCACTTCAATCATTTTTTCGATTATAAAATTTGTTTACTATTTTTAGGTCACAGCTATTCTACCGCATTGTCAGCATGAGATTACAAAACAATGCCATCAACCAATTGAAGACTGTAAATGTTCACATCCTTGTGAGTCTCGATTACCATGTGGCCACAAATGTCACATGAGTTGCCACGTTATCGATGATCCGGACCATATCCAGGTACATATATAAAAACATATTAAATTTGTTGACCGATATTTAAAAAATTTAATTCAAATTGATCTTAAACAGTGTTATTTTAAGAATCAAAAATAAATAAAGGTATAAATTAATGATTTATTTAAACTTTTTATTCCTAGTATAAATGCTTTAGGGAGTGTGCTAAAAAAAATGTTGAATGTGTCAATGATCACCCATGCAAAAAACGTTGCTATGAAGAATGCGGGAAATGCTCTATACTTGTAGAGAAAAAACGTTCTTGTGGACACATTTATACAAAGATTCAATGCTCTGTCAATCTTGAAGAGCAAAAGTGCATGAAGTCGTGTAAACTTAAATTAGATTGTGGCCACCCATGTAAACTTAAGTGTTCAGAAACCTGTGGAAATTGTCGAGAAATTGTAAGTGAAACTTATTTTTCATTAAACATGCACTGAGTAAAGAATCAACAAATCACAGCACATGTTTGACAAAAAGTTGCATGAACTGAATTTAAATTAAAAAATTCCTAGTACGTTTAAGATTTTTAGCAACACTGTTACACACTGTTTAGTGAGATTTTTATAAAAAGTCGAAAATTTTACTGTGAGCTGTCTTGCAAATATTACTTAACTTATTTGTTGTACATTTTAATTACAGGTAGAAAAGAAAAGCACTTGTGGCCATATTGTTAAAGTAAAGTGTTGTGAAGAAGCCACATCATTGAAATGTAATAATAAATGTAAAAAGATTTTACCATGTGGTCATCCTTGCACAACAAAATGCAAACAGCCATGCACTATAGCTTGTAAGGTTAAACTACAGTTGCGTACGAAAGGATTATGTGGTCATGAACTTACAGTGCCTTGCTATTTGCAAGGAACAGGTAAACATTAAATATATAACATTTAATAATCATTGAGAAGGAAGGTCCATATTTTAGTTTTTATTCAACACATTTATCGAATTTTTATTTTTTCAATTAGATTTAAAGTCTAGAAAGCTTTTGGAATACTGCGAAAAACCATGTCAAGCCCAATTAGCTTGTGATCATTGGTGTAAGGGGAAATGTGGAGAATGTAAACAAGGGCGTATGCATTTGCCATGTAGTGAGCCATGCAATAATGTTCTTGTTTGTGGTCATGAGTAATTATCGTATTTTATTTAATTTTAATAATATAATAACTATCAAATATAGTCCAATACAGACAAGTTATAACAAAATATTACATACAAAAAAATAACATTCCTTTATTCAAAAACATGTTAATCACAAAAAAGTAATAAATAATACTGTAATTTTTGCAGATGTAAGATACCTTGTAGACAAGAATGTCGACCCTGTAATAAACCATGCGAATTGAAATGTCGTCATAATAAATGTAATATGAAATGTGGAATGCCTTGTACACCTTGCGCTGTGAGTGTATTTAAAGTCTATGAATTAATGAAATAAAAAGATAAAGAAATTTTTCATACTCAAAATTCTATGTTTAAATAATTAATTAAAAATAATCTTATTAATTACTTTAATAATAGCTGCTGATTTTATTGATAGATGTTTTTTAATATATTTAACTTTTTTTTCAAAGGAATTATGTGCGTGGGGCTGTGAACATAGAAGGTGCACGAAACGATGTTCTGAAATGTGCAATATAGAACCTTGTTACGAACCTTGTAAAAAAAGATTAAAATGTAGCCATCCATGCGTTGGATTTTGCGGTGATCCGTGTCCACCACTATGTCGAATCTGTGATGAGGAAGAATTAACTGAAATATTTTTAGGAGAAGAAGACGAACCAGATGCTAGGTAAAGTATTCTAAGTATTTCCAGACATTGTTCATAATACTTTGTATCCCTCATTAAAACAATCCATACAATTTCGTATATTAAATGAGGAAAAAATCTTGGATAATGCTCTGAAAAAGTCAAAATGGATGCAAAAACTTTTCACCTTCAATATGCGGAATGCTTTGTGAAATCTACGTTTTCTCAAAGAGTCGCATTTAAGATTTTACGTGTATAATGTTTTATTCATATTATATTTGTGATGAGGAATATAAAACCTCCGAAATATTAACAAAAGTAATGTAATGTTTTGCTGACAATCGAATATTACACAATTTTTTAAAAATCGAATTGATTTTAATAGTACTTATTTTTATTATTATTATTATTATTTATTTATTATTATTACTTATTCTTATTAGAACCGAATTTTATGCCACAAGGGCCGAAAAATCATCTTAAAGTTAGGATTTTGAAGTAAGGGGCATAAAATTTTTTAAATATATTTATTTCCAGATTTATTTTTCTAGAGGATTGTAAACATTGTATAGAAAGCAACGGTTTAATGCATTTTATGACTCAATCAGATAATGCTGTTCAAATGAAAACATGCCCAAAGTGTAAAACTCCAATCAGAAAATGTATGAGGTTTATGAATCAAATAAAGAAAGATTTATACGATGTTATACGCGTTAAAGAGAAAGAATTTGGCGATCAAAAAGATTTAAGAAATCAGCAGAAGGAGCATCTTGAAACATTAGAACATATTTTACAAAATCAAAATGTAACAGGTATTTAAACTTCTTTAATTTGTTATTTTTTATAGCTACTGATACTCAAATTAAAATACAGATATAAATGTAAAGAAAGATACTAATTATAAATTATTAAAATAATTATAATTTTATTAATTCATTTCCTTTAGAATTTCCTCAATTAAAAACGTTGTTAGAAATTTTAAAGGATCAAGCAACTCTAGTGGGTAGTAACAAAAAGCGTCAAAATTTAAATAAACAAGAAATCGAGGCATTCAGAATCATATTGGAACTTATAGAACAAATAATTGATGTATTGGATTCAATAACAAAACGTACTGTAAATTCTTATGAATTCGTCAAGGATCAAGTGGACATTCTGGTGAAATCACTTCCAAATAAATGGCAAATGTCTGATCAAGAACTGTATGATATCCAGTTGGAACTCCATCGATTACAGTTTTTGGTAGGATCATAATTCATGCTTTCTTTAATCTTGTTCTAAATCATGAAAACTCATTTCTGCAGTACTTTTATATATTAATGATTACCAAGAGAAAAACTATGCTGCAAAATTTAAAGAAAAAAGAAAATTTACTAAAAATTTAAAAGATTTTTAAATTATTATATACTAAATCATTGCTATTTTATATGGTATTATTTACTTTATAGGGACAACTATGTAAGATAGATGCAGAGAGAATCAAAGATGGACTTGTTTATTCAAATCAAAAAGAATATAATGCTGTTGTTACAAAATTATTAAGCATTGAAAGATTTACTATAAAAGTAGAACACGAAGTCCGAAGAGACATGTGCATATTAGGTGACTTCAAGAAAAACCTTATGAATGAACGAAAGATGATTGTTAAAGCAATGGGTTATAAACAAGGCCACTGGTATAAGTGTCCAAAGGGACACATTTACATAATAACAGAATGTGGCGGAGCAATGCAAAAGAGTAAATGTAACGAATGTGGAGCCACTATAGGTGGTAGTAGTCATAGGCTAATAGAATCAAATTCTGTGGCATCAGAAATGGATGGAGCTACAGAGTCTGCCTGGCCAGGTGCACCCATAAACTATCAAAATATTTTTTAATTTTTATATTTTTATCAATGGCTTTGTAAAATTACAGTTAGGTAAACAACCTGAAGTCTTGTATGAAGTTGTGTAGGTTTAAAATATTTCAATTGAGTTGTCTATTGTGATTCATATAATAATACAAAAATAAAATAAATGAAAGAAATATTTTCAAACAATTTAAGTCTAAGTACATCAAGATGTTTAATGTTTTGTATGATTTATTTTTAGCGATTCAAAATATTCTAAATAATTAGTCTAAATAATTAATTATTGTCAAGTTTTTATATAAGTATATGATAAAGATTGTGCGCCACTTTTATTAATTTTTTTTTTCAAATTTAATATTATGTGAAGTAATGCATGAAATTTATTAATCTACAAATGTATAAAATTTATCATTTTTTAAATGTAAAACAACATAACAAGTGAGATAAAACTTTGCAAATTAAATCGATGCATCTTACCTTGTTCAAAAAGAATAACAGAAACTGTTTACATTTGTAACATTACAAAAGCTTGATGTACTTGACAAAAAATTTTTTAATTCAAATATCGAAACTTGCTGAAGACTATTTACACTGGAAACAAATAAAATTATAATTTTACAGGGTATTTAATGGAAATTGAAATAAACAATAGTTTTCTATTACTGTAATCTTTTTATTGACCGAGTCACGTGCGCGCAGCCGACTGCTGCGACACCTCTTTCACTTAACATTTTCTTAACATTTTATTATTTTACATTGAATTCAGCATAATATCGACAAAAAGAAAAACATTTTATTTAACGCTCATCAAGACATAAAAATTTTCTGAACGGATAAAATAATGTTGAATAAATAGAGAAGGCAGCTCTTTGCTGCCAAATGAAACTCGAGAGTCGACTGCTTTAGAATAATCCACCTCGTGACGGCCGCGGGCCGCCTACGGCTACGCCCTCGTAACGTAAAAATATAAACTCGACTCTTGAGCCCAGCAACAACAACAAGTGTCAACTAAATTCGCCGCGTACTCACATAATATATACTCTTTCTCTTAGCTAAATATATATATATATAAGGCGGCTCTTGCCGAGTCCCGAGAGCCCTTAAGCGGCGACGATGTAGTTCCTGTGCAGCTCGGGCTTGATGTCGTAGACGAGTTCGAGAATCTTCTGCATGACCGGGTCCTTGTTAGTCATGATCTGCTTGTTCATCTCGTCGATCTTGACCCTGGTGTCGGCGTCGATCTTGGCCGCCACGTCCTCCTTCGAGCCCATGTGCTTGGCCTCGAACTCGCGGAACTGCTTCTCGCGCTCCTGCCTGTACTTCTCGATCTCGTCCTGAGCCTCCTCCTTGGCCTGCTTCAGCCTGCGAGCTTTGCGCTTCCTGGCGTCGGCCACCTTCTCCGCGGCGCGCTTCTCGGCGGCCAGCAGCTGCTGGATTCCCTGGGTCTGGCTGGCCATTTTATTTTAGCTCTTGCTCTCTAGTCTGTCTGCGCGCGAGACTTGGCACTTTTCGGAGGAAGATAGCTGCGCGACTATGTGCGTCGGACTGTCGGAGCACTCGGAGCAGTCGGAGCTGATCGATCATATGACTGCAGACTGAGGCTAGCGCTCGGGGCTCGGGTTGGGCTCGGTCAGCTGCGCCTGCGCCCCGCGCGGAGCAGACAGCCACGACCACGACTAAGTATAACTGTATATTGGACTGTCTGGTGGTAACTATGGTAGGAAGGCGAGCCAACTCTTGGACAGGAAATGGTACTATATGGGAGACGGAGACTTGCGGAGCTCGGAGCCTCGGACTGTTGGAGGTCGGAGAGAGCGAGGCGTGCCGCGTGGCTCGTGGATGGATATCTACGTATGATTTTTTTTTTAATTGCGATTTGCGACGGAGATTGCATTTTTTTCGTCAAGGATCGATCGCGATGGGATTATATGGGATGTGCACATATTAACGAGTTGGCTTTGGCCTGGTTGTTCCTTAATCTTTGTTGTTTGGATGATTTTTTAAGGGTTGCAAAATTAAGTTTTAAGATATAGATTTATATAATAATATATTATGAAAACCAAGATTTAAAAAAAATTGTTATAGTTGTAAAAATAATTTGCTTTAGCTTTGTTGAAGCAAACATTTTGTCAGAGAAAATCAATCCTGGCTATAAACGATCGCAATAAGCCGCATTATCATCGTCGATCAATATCAATGTAAGGAAATTCTTTTACAATGCCAAAGTAACTAAATACCCCATCGCCAAAGTAATATATCAAAATTAAAAAAAAATCAATTACACCCCATCACGCGACTTTCCACTCTCTCTCTCTCTCTCTCTCTCTCTCTCTCTCTCTACCCTTAGGAAGAAAAGCGAAATATTTAGAAAAAAACAAGGCCGTTTCTGCGCAAGTCCTCGAATGAAAAAGTGGGTGACGAGAGGTGAAGGTTGAACTCTGGTGTCTTTCTAGAATCTTGCGTTGGCAGCTCCAGCTCAGGTCCTCAGCGGCAGCGAGCCAGCCCCCCTACTACAGGCAAATCAGTAGCTCTATCCTGCATTGCAGGTACCACATCACACAGAGGCCAGAGAGTCAGCCAATTTTAATCTCGAGGCTTTTGCTATCAAACTCAAACGTCAGCCATGGTGAGTTGAAATGAAAAACATCAAATTTATCATCAACGATTGTAAATATCTATTACAATTATTGATTTACGAGACATATTCAGCTGTCAGAGTTGAAAAATTGCGAGTGCGCGTTACTTTCACGTTTGTCACGACGCGCACTAGTGCCAGAATCAGATCGCGCATCAATACCTCTGTATTATTGAGCTCTAGCCTCCTTTCGCGCTTTTCCCTATTAACCTGAAATTATATACAAGCGGGTAATCGATTGTCGCGCGCCGAGAATTCAAATAATTAAGTAACTTATACTGAATCTTCTTTTTTTTTACAGCGGATGAGAGCGGCCAAGTGTACCACTGATGAGCTCAGCGTCACCAATTGTGCCATTGTCAATCAAGCAGATTTTCCGGACGATGTAAAGTGAGTATTGGCTTAGTGTACGGACGCGCCGCTCAGTGGGTTCTCTGCAGGACGAGAAATTTATTGATTCTTTAGTTAACAGTGGAGGAGGCTCTGATTGAACGTTGAAGGGCTTCTCTGCGTTCTGTATCTATATTGTAGTGTGAAAAAGTTAGAGTGACTGTAATTTTTTTGTTCAACGAAATATGTATTCCAATTTTTTATGTTTTTTTGTTCACAGGCATATACAAGTTTCAACTGGCCCAAGCCAGCATTTTGTATTCACCATCAAAGCATGTCCCAAAATCGACAGGGGCACAGTGGGCTTCAGCCTGCCTCAGAGAAAATGGGCAACCTTGTCTCTGAATCAAGAGATCGAGGTCAAGCCCTTTTATTTCGACCCCTCATCTCCTTCCGAATTCCTTTCTACCATAGTTCTAGAAGCTGATTTTCTGCAAAAGAAAACGTGGGTCTTGACTTTTTTTTTAATGATTTTAAAAATTTTTTTTTTTTTTCATTCATCTAAATTTTTATAGATATTTTTATTATTCCAATTAAGAGGATGTCGTAGCGGTATAACGTATGCACTAATTTTGTTTACACTAAAACAATTGCTTACTAATTATTATTTCATGAGCTGAGCACCCTAGCTATTACTATAACAAAATCAATAAACCCATTAGATTAATTTAAAAACTAATAGTTTCAACAAAAACCTGGAATTACTAAACCGCCAAAATTAACACATTTTATAGATTTTTAATAAACTCATTATCTCTAGCATCATTTTATGAGCTGAGCGCCCTAGCTATTACTAATACAAAGCCAACTAGCCCTTTAGATTCATTATACAGTTAATAATTTTAACAAAAACTTGGAAATACAGTAAAGATCACATGTCGTACCATTCCGACATCCCGTTAATTATTTTACTTTTTAATTTTTTAAAATTTAACTTGAAATTTAGATCTTACCTCTCAACTAGATTTATGTTTGTGATTATTAACCAAAACTAATTTCTTACAGAACGACTTTGGAACCTTATGATACAGAACAAATGTCTAAAGAGTTTCTTCTGCAATTTGCTGGTCAAGCATTTACTGTTGGTCAACAATTAGTATTCCAATTTTTAGAGAAAAGAATGCTCAGTTTAGTAGTCAAAAGCCTAGAAGCTGCCGATATACAAGCTATTCAGTCTGGTCAAGAATGCAAACCTAAGAAAACTAGAATGGGTCGCTGCCTTGGTGATACTGTAATTCAGTTTGAAAAAGCTCCAAATTCAAGTTTAAACCTTACAGGAAAAAATCAAGGAAAAATTGTACGCCAGTCAATTGTCAATCCTGATTTTGATTTTAATAAAATGGGAATTGGTGGTTTGGATACACAATTCAATGCAATATTCAGAAGAGCATTTGCATCTCGTGTTCTTCCACCAGAAGTTGTTATGCAAATTGGTTGTAAACACGTAAAAGGTATTCTTTTGTATGGTCCACCTGGTACAGGTAAGACACTTATGGCTAGGCAAATAGGAAAAATGTTGAATGCAAGAGAACCGAAAATTGTTAACGGACCTCAAATTTTGGATAAGTATGTTGGTGAGAGTGAAGCCAATGTTAGAAAACTCTTTGCTGAGGCTGAAGAAGAAGAAAAAAGAGTAAGCAAAATAGCTCTCTTTTTTTAACATTCACTACTTGTTTTAAAAAATAAAAAATTGTTCTATTTTAAATAGCTTGGACCAAACAGTGGACTTCATATAATTATTTTCGATGAAATTGATGCTATCTGTAAAGCAAGAGGAAGTGTAGCTGGAGCGACAGGCGTTCACGACACTGTAGTCAATCAATTACTTTCAAAAATCGATGGTGTAGAACAATTAAATAATATTTTAGTTATTGGTATGACCAACAGACGAGATATGATTGACGAGGCTTTACTTCGACCTGGTAGATTAGAGGTAAAGTTTTACAAATCTATATAAAAAAGTTATTAAACTAAATTTCTTGAACCTTATTTATTTATATTTAAATTTTTTATACTGCAGTTACAAATGGAAATCAGTCTCCCGGATGAACATGGACGATACCAAATTTTAAATATTCATACATCGAGAATGCGGGATTATAAGAAAATGGATCCAGATGTAGATTTAAAAGAGTTGGCAGTGATGACAAAAAATTTTAGTGGTGCCGAGCTGGAAGGCTTGGTTCGTGCCGCTCAAAGTACAGCTATGAACAGACTTATCAAAGCTTCAAGCAAAGTGGAGGTAGATCCTGCTGCTATGGAAAAGCTCATGGTTACGAGAACAGACTTTCTTCACGCCTTGGAAAATGATGTTAAGCCCGTAAGTTTATCTGGCTCATATTAATAAAAGTTCTTGTTTGTGTTTCATTCGAGTAACTCATGAAAATAATCTCAGCTTTTATCTAGGCTTTTGGAGCGAGTGCCGAGGTACTGGATCACATTTTGTCACGTGGCATCATCAACTGGGGCAAACCGGTCGCAGATATCCTCGAATCGGGCGCACTATGTGTCCAACAGACTCGTGCGGACGAAGGTTCAGGCCTCGTCTGTGTCCTGCTTGAAGGTCCGCCCAACAGCGGCAAGACCGCCTTGGCCGCCCAAATTGCTAAAAACTCTGACTTTCCCTTCGTTAAGGTTTGCTCACCAAGGGAGATGGTTGGTTTTACGGAGTCCGCAAAGTGTTTGTCGATTAGAAAGGTTTGTTAAACTGCGTTAGAAATAGATTTACCAATTGATTAATTTTCATCGTTGTAAAATTTTTTTATTGATTTTATCTTTTAGATATTCGACGATGCCTACCGTTCACAGCTAAGTTGTATCCTTGTTGATAATATTGAACGATTGATAGATTATGGAGCTATTGGGCCGCGATACTCGAATTTGACCCTGCAAGCTCTGTTGGTTCTTCTCACGAATGATCCACCTCCCGGTAAAAAACTTCTCGTCTTGTGTACGACTAGTTGCAGGTAAGTTATAATTGTAGGATATAATGCATAGAAAATCAATTATTTGAATTATGAAGTTATTGTATATTTGAATTTTAATATTGCAGACAAGTTTTGGTAGATCTACAGTTGATTTCAGCATTCAAACCAACACTTCATGTTCCTAACTTGTCAACACCAGATCATCTATTAGCAGTGTTGGAACAAGTTGACCTCTTCTCCAAAAAAGAAATGGCAACCCTCCATGCAAAACTCCAAGGAAAACGGTAAAAATATAAAAACATTTTACAACTCTTCATACTTCTGATTGAATTTTACTAAAAATGATTTTACTAGAAATTATATTTATTTTTTAATAATTCAATACATCTATTAACATAATGATTATTTTTGTTAAAAGTAATTAAGTTTGCTTGAGGATATTGAAACTTAATCATAATATTATTTTAAATTTAACACTTTGAATAGTTTTATACCATACCTAATGATAAAAAAAATGTTGAATGATTACTTTAAAATTTGCGTTATTTCATCAAACGTAGGAGCAGAAACAGTGTTTTTCCTAATCGAAAGGCAAAAGTACAAAGGCAATGTTTTCTCAAGTAATCACCCAATTAAATTTATTTTAACTAGAGTATATAGAAACTTAGATAGTGGGAAGCTTTCGGCTGATTCGGTTTGCTTATACGTCCTAGAAGCTCCGTTGTTAAAAAACAAATTTTCAATTTACGAAGTAATGCTGACTTTTTAAGACTGTTTTCTATAGCTTACGCAATAAAATATTAATATTAATGTAAGCAGTAAAAATAAAATAAATTCATAGTCATTTTTTATCGTGAACTTCATTTTTCGACGCAAAAGCTTCTAGATACTTTCAATCTTAGTTCTTTAAATTATTTTTGTTGTGTTCCATAGACAATTTTTTATATTTAAAAACTGAATTTATAAATTTCTTATGAATAGAAAATTTAAAACTTTATATAATAGAAAATTTTATTTGCAAAATTTTTATTTCATCCGGCGCTATAAAAACTAACAATTTAATTTTTCCAATTATTATATAGATAAAATTTTACTTTAGAAATTTTTGTTTAAAAATTAATTGATCAATCTGTTTCTTTGGGACATTAGTAAACAAGTCAAAGTCTAGAGACACAATCATGAAATTCTTTGTTATATCAAGTTCGAATTTGTTAAAAATAATTAAATTAAATATTTTTATTATGTAATAATCCTTGTTACACTTAATTGCTTTCGACTCTAAGTATACAGTTACTATTATAAACTAGTATAAAACTAGGTAAAATCTAGGATAAAACTCATTTTCTCCTTTATTTCAGAGTTTTTATTGGAATCAAGAACTTGTTAAGAGTAATAGATATGACACGACAGGTGGATCCAAATTATCGAGTTATTAAATTTCTCACGATTCTGGAAGAGGACGAAGCTCTTGAGTAAACTGTACTTATTAATTCTAGTGTTAATCTTCGTTTAGCAAAATTAGTTGTACTAGCAAAACAAAAGAAGAAATATCTACTTGTTGATCGAGTCCTGATAAAAATAGATCTCCTGTATAAATAACAGAACGTATATGTACAGCATTGATTACTACAAGCACGAATGAGTATTATATGCACATTTACATTAATAGACAACTTTTGGGCCACTAATTACTTTTTCGTCATAAATTTAATAGATATTAATTTAATTATATTTTTTATTTTTTGTTATAGTTAGATAATTTATTATGAATCATATGAGTTCTTTGGCTCGTTTATTAGCAATAAATAATAAGCGGTGGGAAAAAACCATGAGAACTAATAAGATATACATATTTAGAGGTCTACTGTATGACAGATAGCTTCCATAGCTTTTCGCTAATGTATATAATTTTGCGTTACTTTATTTATATTTATTTATTAAATGACTTTAGAACAGGACAATGTAAATGTTAATGATGATCTACATAATCTCGTGATGATTATCTAGATGAAATCAGATTCAAGCATTTTTGCCACCCAAAGAATTATTTTTTTAAGCATTATATACCGTGTCAATTCTTAAAATACGAAAATTTTGTAGATTATCTCTATTAGCTGGAAATGTAAATGATGTTTAATATTGGCTTTTGTTTACTAAGATTCGATCTCTGCAGTCATTCCATTAGTTTATCGTACAAAGATTCTTTTTTTTTTATTATTTTATATACATTTACATTGAGCATGCGTTGCTGCTGCTAATGAATTATGGTTCTAAAATCTTTCTTATTAATTTCTTTAAGTTTGCTCTACTTAATATATATCATAGATTGTACTTAAATTAATTCCTATGGAATGAAATTTAGTGAAAAGTAGTATGTGCTTCTGATATAATATTGATTCCATTATAATTGTTAGAAAGTGCAAAAGAAGGTAATCAGCGTTATATAAAAAATATATGTTTGTCAATTTGTCTGCGTTTGTATTATGTATGTAAAAGTTTTCAACTGTATTTATGGCTGCTAGATTATATTAGTAAATGTCTATGTAATAATTTTCGATTTTCGAAAAAAAATAATCCTTCAATTATCTACAAACTGCCTTTTACTTATCTGTATTCTTAAATAATACAATAAAAGTTAATTCATAATTTATGGAAAAAACCATGTTATAAATATATATTGAATAGTTTACAAAATTTAAACTTAAAAATGTTAAATAAAAATTAGTTTGTTTGAAGGAAAATAATATATTACAAATGTTGTTTTAAATTGCATTAAAGACTATGTAAATGAACATTTACAAAATTAAATAAGAATATAAAACACCATGGCTTTAGTGTTAAAAACGTTTTCTGGTTTTTATTTATTTTCATCCCTTCTGTGTTTTTGCACTACAGTTCAAATACTCAAATAATAAACTTTAAAAAGTGATCCTTAAACTGCTTTCCTTTTATTATAATGAGATGAGTATGCATTATTACACAGTTTTATAAAAAGGAAACTGAAGACATAAATAAAGTGACATCTAAAATATAATTTTTTATAATACTTTTAATAACAGGTTGCAGTTTTCCTTACATTACATTTTTAATTTTATTTACAGTTATAACAGTTTCTCATATTTTTGTTTTCCGTTAGGGATGTATTAAATAATGTTAATCTTGTAATTTGTGGTCTTTGCCTGTTAGCTGTTATTACTCATACCGTATATCAAAAATTTTGTTATATTGAATCCACTGAGTTTATGATCTGTGACAGAAAATACTTATGTTAAGCTTATTTTAATACTCAACTTAGGACTACAAACAATGTTCTAAAAATTTCAAATTTTCAGTTCATTTCAAAATGGTACAGAACTAATTAATCAGGTGTTAGAATCCATTATAAAAATGTCTTTTTGTTTGTCTATTTAAGGTCGATTTCATAACTCTTCTATATTTCAAATTTGATACAAATCTGCCGAAAACTTTTTTGTGTTTTTGTCTTTTTTTTTTTTAAATTAACGTAAAACACGAAATAGAAATTTTACTTTCATTGATTTCAATCTTTAGTTCCCGAATAAATTTTACGAAAATTCAATTTTAATTTTATTTTTATGTATACTTTTTGTTTTAAATTTACTAAATAATTTTTTAAAGCTAATTAATTGTCTGTTCTAATTGTAACTAATTGTCTGATTCTATTTTATATGTATTTGAGTATGCTGTGAGTACAATAAAATTTTTTTTCCAATAAATACAGGAAAATAAAGTTTTTATAATACCCATATCCGAAATTTTCATGTTGTGTCACAGTGGAAATCAAAGAGCTAATATTTTATAAATCTCTAGATTTAAAATAAAAATATATTTAAAAATACATTTTTTTATCGAATAATCCCCAAAAAATACAGCGCGGAGGAGGCTGAGGGGGGCTATGGGGGGTAGTGGGGGCCAAGTGGGGGAGTTATAAAAGATAAAAATAACGATAAAATAACGTTAAAGTAACATACATTCTACGTTTTTTCAATAAATTAGTTTTGGGTGGAAAGT
>JAPYZA010001536.1:0-35029 GCA_030522685.1 Eupelmus azureus | reverse complement strand
AATAAAAACTAAAGATCAGTATTTGAATTAATGATTTACAAATGAGTTATATAATATTATTCATGAAATTAACTTTATAAAAGTATATATATATATATATTGTAGACATTATATACACAAGTACATTAACTTAAAAAAAAGAAAATAATCAACTTTGGGACATTTACGACGACAACGAATCTTCGCTTTTAGTACATTTTTATTATGTCATTATTTCAGAGTAATCTAACCATTAAACATTGCTTATTTAGCGAAAAGCCATTTATGTAATGGAAGTGCAGTTTCTGACATCAATTTAATTTTAACTCTAAATTCATCTTACACCATATGTGTTTTTATTACTTCAAATTAATAACTTAGTTGATGTCAAGCTAAATTACTTATAAATTAATTTATGCCCTAATAAACTAAAATTCGTAGTCGAAATATCTTCTTTAGAGGCGTAATTTATTAATCAGCAGTTAATTAAACTTATCATATGTTTTTGAAAACGCGCATTTTCATGATGCAGGTGAATTCATTTACAATAGTATAGCATATCAAAAGCGTATTTTTTAGTAAAAAATGAAATATTTGCATGGGTAAATTTAATCAAAACCTTCGCATTATTAAAACATGATGTTATAGCAGGGAAATTAAATTCCTGCGGCTTCATTATAATTTTAACTAGCACGGTATGGCAAACATGAATGAAAGCATTAAGTATCACTTTTACCGGAATAACGATAAAAAGATGGCTATATATTTAATGAAAATATATAGATCATAAACCGAATATATGTGTATTTACGACGACACATAGAAAAAATAGACTCTTCATAAATACTAAAATAAAAAAAAATGCTGGAAGTAATTATTTTCAAAATAAAGATAATCCAAGTAATTAACCCCTCGACTGCGTTCTAATTAACCACATTATCACGCACACAGCAATAATCAAATTAAAAATATAATTAAAAAAATTTTTTTAAATTAACTTTTACCATCTGCAAAAACAGAAAATTTCCCTTTAGAAAAACTCAGTCCCACCGCTCCCCGCAGGACACCTCTGCAATAAACCTTCCAAAATTACGACTCTAAAAAGCCGGCCCTCACAATTAAAGGCCAGCAATTGCAGCAGTCCCGCGCGGAAAACTCCCCTGAGGAAAACTGTATACGTGCGAGGTAACCTTAGGCAAACCTCGCGCTTGTACACATCAAGCGAGAGAAAGAGAGAGAGGGAGATAAAAAAGGAGAATCACGAGTGCGTAAAGGCGCGACGTGTAATAAAGACGCGCTGAAAAGGCACGCGCGTAATTTTGCCGCGGTCGTGTGTATACCAACGCGCCGCCAAGTTTTCCCTCGCGCTCATAGAAAACTGCGAGTTTCTCGCTTTTCCGTCCCCGCTGTATTATTTCTTTACGATTTCGCGATGGTTCTTTTTTACTATTCTTTTCCTTCTATTAGACGTTTACGTTTTTTTTTTATTTATCTTGTGCGCGCTTTGTTTGCTTGCATTATGCAATGATTGGAGATATATTAAAATGCGGAAGGATGTTTCAGCTCGTTTTTTTTTATGATTACGCTGCTTCATTGTTCGTGGATAAGAAATTTTTAATTTGTCTGCGGATTTATTCCTTGTTCTCGTGATTTGCAAATCATCTTTTTTTGTTTTTATTTTTTAATTTCCAAGAATTCAAGTTTACTGTTGCCGTTGAATTAAAAAGAATTCCGATAAACAAATTACACTAACGTATAAAAAAAATATGGAAAGAACTTTTTCTACAGAACAGTACTATTAATAAAAAATTGTAACAAATTGTACATTTATTTTCCCACCTTTTCTTAACATCCTCGTCCGTTTTCTAGACCATTTCTTTAAAAGTTAGAAGTATTGAGAGGAAAAGAAAAGCGCGGAATAAGGAAGAAGACGCTAAGGGAGCGCGCGCGACGTTTACTTTATTTCCAAGTTCAATTAGCTAGCCTTAAATCGACGCGGAAACACGAAAGAATACTTTTAATGGGATCGACGCGGAGCTATATAAAACCAACAAGAAGTAATTAAGACTTTTCAGCTCGTGTACCTCAACCTTTATTCACTCCCTTATTCCCTCTTTCTCCCTTTTTTGCTTTTAATCCAGTCCTTATCTCGCACTATTTTATATTTGAGTGCATTCGCTAATTGAAATAACGGAAAAAACAGGCCTTAATCTTGCCTCTTTTAATTTACTTTGAGTGCACGGCCCGGTGTATAGATCTGTTATTTAAAAGAGCCGAGCAGAACAAAGTGAAGTTTAAAAAGTCCTACACCGCACTTTAAAAAGTTTCGCAAAAAAAGTTTCATTTATGACCGGGCCGTACCGCATGGCGCGCAAATCGCAAAACTTATTTTAAATCGGACGTTTTGCGCGTAAATTCTTCAGTTCTTTATTATTTTCTTGGCTACGAAATAAGATTGAATTTCAGTTCTAATTTTTATAAGAAGTTTGTGCGTTTGAATAATTTATATTGCATTTACTGCTAATGGATGGTTGAGGGGGAAAATTTTTATTAGCCTCATTTAACAAAAGTTTGATGCTCGTTTTAAAAAAACTTTATTCAAGTTATTCTGACGAGTGTGCTCGAAAGATTTTTAACTCTAACTTAATAATTTTCTGTGCTAATCAAAATAAAGTTTCATTAATAATATTCAGTATTTTATTTTACTGTTTATGATTGTAAAAATCTTTTGAACTGTACCATTTTTTAGGTTAAACAGTTATACTTTATTGTTATTTTATACAAGATTTTTGAACCTTGAACTAACAAACGCGTACTAAAGCTATAATTTTTATTGTAGAAAAATGTATTTCTCTCTATCTCTTCATAAATTACAGAACTTTCCAAACACATAACTACAATATTCACCATAAATCATCCAACACGATCCCAGAATCCATATATACGTCACTCGCGCAAATCTCATTATCATCCCAGCTTCTCAAAATCCCGTATCGCAGGACAAAAAAATCCCATCCTCCCCGGCACCCTCGCGCCAACAGCGTGCAAATTCGCTCATCTTCTCTGCACTTCCGAGAAATTTCTTCTCTCCTCCAAGACGCGTCCAGCTCCTCGCGCCCATAGAGCCAGAGGGCACACAATGAGCTAGCGCGAAAGCTCAACATATCCACGTGCACACATAGAGCCATATCCTCCGCGCAAATACGTACACGTATCCCTCCTTCCCCTCCCCGGGCTATATCTTCTCTGATATCTAAATTGACATCTCTCGTGGGGTGGGAGGGGGAGAGGGGACCCTTTGACCCGCGCGCGCCCGAAGCGCATCGTCGCGCATTGTGTGGTCCCCGAAGAGAGTCATTACGATAATTAACCGAGTGCACGCGCGCGAGTCTGCCACACGATCATTATATATGTGTACTCTGTGGACCGGCTGTTGTTTATCTCTCTCCCTCTTTCTCTCTCTCTCTCTCTCTCTCTCTCTNTCCCTTCCATGACCCGAAGTCTCCACTAGGAGAGCGATATTAGCGAGCTCATCTCTATTTATTCGAGCGCACGCAACAAGACTGTTGATCTCTTTTGTTTGGCATGGTGATACGCGCTGTACTTGGCTTTACGGGCGTTTTTTCTAGGCACGGGGGAGTATCAGCGTCGATGCGCGCGCGCCGAGGTAACGAAGTGGAGGCCGGCCACGGAGAAGCTTAATTGGCCTGATACTGCAGCTTTTTTACGGCCGGGATGTAAAAACGTGGAATAGGTTCCGCCAGGAAGAGAGCGGGAGCTTCCACTTGGTAGTTCGAGGCAGAAAGTCTTTTATAGTTGAGGTCAGATGTTAAAATGTTTGCTGAAACTTAATGCGCTTCTTTGCGGTTAACGATGTACAAAATAGTTCGCCAGTCAATGGAATAGAATGCGCTTAATACCGTTTATGTCGTTTACGCCGGGCTCTATTTATACTCGCGGGCTGCCTTTCTTTCATTTGCTCCGGCTGTTTACGGAAGTGAAGGGAGATGTAATGAGGTCTAAAGAAAGAGACACGCTGGGTTTTAGTTCTGCTGGGAATAAAATCGCATTGACGTGTAAGGGAGAGCGAGAGGGACGAGAGAATAAAGACGGTTCGAGCTACGAGGACCTTAATCGGGTTTATTCGTCACGTGAATTCTTGATTACGGTTTCATTATGCATTGTGTTACGAAAGGATGTCTTTGTATTTATAGCCGGACCAAGAAAAAGATCATTTCGTAAGCAGATTTAAAACGACGACAAAAGCTTTAGTTTTTGTTTGGTTAATTGATTTATTGTTATCGACAGGAAATTTGTTAACGTCATAAGTGTCATTCTATGGTTGCTACTAAGTAAATTTGGTGAAATCAATAACTAATCACGTACATACAATGCAGAAGTTACTTGCCCATTATAATGGACATTATAACAAGAATAATCATGTCGTGAAACTAAAGTTACCATATGGCTTTGCCAAACAAGAGCGAAATTAGTTAAATTTTGATCCTTCATTATCCGCTTATACAACTTCAAATGGAAACATTTAGTGACCGAATTTGCACGCAAGCAAATAATTCCGTACATGAATTTATTGCACTACATGATGAATCCTTCCCGTACGTTTATTCTCGTATAAACTGAATAGAAATAATGGCCAAAGTTCAAACCATATTTTAACCCAAAAAATCTCTTAAGATATCAAAATCTCTCAAGACATTCAAACCATCTCAATTGGAGCGTGAAACTACGGCTTCCCAACTAAAAAGACATTAATTACCCCTCACCATCTCCCCGAGAGTCTTGAAAAGCCCTCTCCCGCTCCAATCAAAAGAAGTCCTTCAAAAAGCTCTCCTCACTTCTTCAGAATTCAATCAAGCTCTCCACTCTCCACCCTCCATCCACATTTTGCCGTCACACCTAATATACGACACAACTCGCAAAGTGAACGATCCCAGCTCTATCTAGCCCATCCTCTATTTTCAACTCCTGCTCGTTTAATATTCCGTCGTCGCAACTCTTATCATTCCGCACAACGAACTCCATTATACGCATGCACTCGCGATGCCTATATTTAGTCCGAGAGCCAGAGAGAAAGAGAGGCGAGATGCGCCGACGACGTTTAAAGGGCCCATCCTCGCTCGTGACTCAGAAGCGCGCGGAATCTCAGCTGCGACGATCAGATAGCGTCTGGTATGTCGTGTTCGCACACAAGAAAACTAGCCGAGAGGAGAGAGAGGGAAGAAGGCTAGTTAGGCAGCGCGCGAGCGAGACTTGTTTTTGATGGATCTATTGCAGGAGTGCAGGAGATGCACGCTCTGATTTTGTTAATTGTATATTTATGCGTAAGCGAGGCAGCCGGGGAGAAGAGAGATCGATCGGGTTCGTTGACATTGGTTAATTGAGTATATAGGAGAGAGGCGGCCGGGAGTTTTTGCGCGAGAAGGTTTGTTGATCGGCGCTGGGATATTGAAAGGAGTGTGGATGATGATCGCTGGCTTGTGCTGGGTTGCAGTTAATTGCTGTTTTATTTTGGTTGATTAGTGTTTAATGACTTTGTTTTGATTGTTTATTGATAGTATCACTGTTAACTTACTCGTTTGCAATCTGTGGAAAGGTTTAAAATGAGGTTTATCTTGAAATTTTCTAAGATTAGCTGAGCTGGGATAATTTTAAAAAGAGTGAATTGAGGCTACTTTGAATTTCTTTTGCTTCTTGACACATTAACTTAAGAGAACTTACGATCTGATTATCGGGTCGACATAAAAAGCAGCAGGGTATAGAAAGTGGCTTAACCAGCGTTATTATAATATTGGCTATAAATTTTTCTTTAGCTTGCATCAGATTAGTCGTTATGACAATATAGATAGCTTAATTTTAAAACACCGTTTTTTGACACTTTTTGAAAATTTTTTAGGGCAACAAAATATTTATGATAAAAACTCAATAAATTTTGCTGAACTTTTAAAAGTTCATATTTAGCATCCATACAGGTCTACATTATTTTGTCATTTTATCACACATTTTCACCAGGATTAATTGAGCAGATAAAAATACTTTTTGAGGGCGATGAAAAGTGCAATTAAACTAACCAGAACAGCGACTAAATATAAACGAAATGTCTGAAGTAGCCTCTTTATTACTTGACTTCATCACTAACTGGAAGTCTGAATAGTGGCTTTCATATTGCTCCCATAAACCAACAACTCTATAATTAAAGCTATAATTACAGCAATGTAATTACTCAAAGAAATCAAACGATGTTTTTTATCAAAGAAACCGCATTAAACCTCAATAATGTCCAGTGTAATCATAAAGTTAAACCAATAAATTACAATCAATATTTAAAAACTGCAATGACGCTATAATAAAATCCGAATTCACAAATTACATCGAACAACAAAATTTCAAAATCAATACGATTCAATCTCTAAAAATTCAAAACTATTGTAATTCCATCACTTTATTTCTCCTCGTGCAGTCGTTATCAGTTTGCTCATCGAAAACGCATACACCCCGAGAGATTAAAGCGGCGCCGAGTGTGTATACGTACGATTCAACCTCCTTCCAAGCGCGCCTGTTAGCTCCACGTTTGTTTTGCATACGTACACGCATATTCGCATATTTTTCGCTCTACCGTCTGTATATGCACAGCGCAAATCTCGGGCGCAAATCTTCGCTATCGTCCTCGTCGCGTTCTTGATCTCACTCGACCCCCTTTAGTGGCTCGTAGAGGGGAGTAAATGTGTGGACATTTTGCAAGGCTTCAAATACACATTTTTCACCTTGATATCGGCGTTTGAAAGAAAAATGTTTAGACTTTTTTGTAATCTGAAATGTATTTATCTACGGTTGAAACGTGCAGCTATTTTATGGTTGGATAAAGATATTTTTAGAGTAATTTTTTAAACATTTTTAATGCTAAAGTTATCAGTTTTAGAAGTGCTCCTAAAGTGCCACTTTAGTTTAATAGTCCCTTTAATTTGAAAGTTTGATAAATGAACTAATGTTTATAGAACGGTAATAAAATTTTTTACTTGTAATACACAATATTTGTAAATCATGACAGAAACATAAAACAACACTTAGCTATTTTTTGGACACCTTCAGAGCATTTTAAATTCTACGATTATTTTACTCGATTATAAAGTATCATGAGCGAACCTTACAATATGTGAGAGTTTTAAAAAATTCTACTTTGTTACTTTTGAAGGAGCCACTTTAAAGGAGAGAATGAAAGAGCACCCGACTTGAACTTTATAGCTCTGGGAGAATGTGGAATGTGGGAATTCTTCATATTCCACTCGAGCTACCCCTACTCTCTCGCTCTCTTTCTCTCTCTCTCTTACTCTCTTTCTTTATTTTTTAAATTTAGAGGAAGAGCAAGCAAGAATTTTTTCCAGAATTTACGGGAAAAAATCAATATCCCAATTCCGATTGAAGAACTTTGTAGTTGAATATTCAAATAAATGTTTCGAATTGTTTATGCAGATTATCTGCCTCTGATAAAATATTTCAGTAATTTATAATATATAGTAGCTTTTATCCCACATTTTTTATTAACATTCTGCTAAACTACTATTAAATAAAAAGTACAATCATCCTTCTATCTACGTCGTCAAACCAGCGCGACTTTTCCGAAATATTGGCAATTTTCATCGCATTACCATAAAACTCTCGTAAAAAATAGAGCCCCTGCATTAAACGGGCATAGCTCGTACACAAAAAGCTGTCCGACCCTAATGAAAGTACCCGAAACTCGCAAATTTTCATCGTGCACTCCGGTGAAATTTAAATTTTTTTCACTTTACCGGGGAGTAGAGAATCCACGCAGCAGCTGGCTTCGCTTTTCACTTTTCAGCACTTGTGCAGGCAGGATTTTCAGGGACTACTATGATCAGCCTAATCCGCGTGGTATTAGGCACGACTGTATTTCTCCTCGCTCGTCTGTTTTCGTTGAAAACAAAATTTTGTACAGTTTAATAAAGGAATGATGGTACTTTTGATGATAGTCGTAAGTAGGTGAGGGTAAGTTTCATTAGAGGGCTGGTTTTGATGTATGGGCGTTGAGAGAGAAGTTCGATGATAATAACATAGCGGATGACTTTGGGGATTCCGGTAATTGAGTAATTAGTTGTAAGGATGAGAAGAAGCTTTTTGGGGGGTTGACGACGTTGAAGTTGGATGGCCGGTGATTATAGGCCTTTTATTTAAGGATAACGGAATTAGGTAATAGAGTATTAGGTAATTAGTTGTTATACTAGGTAAAAGTAATTTTACTAATAAGTAATAATTTCGTATAAAGGAACATAAATGATGCAGATAAATAACTCATTTGTAATTATTACACGCACAATAAGGTTCGACAAATATTTGGAAACTTACATAAATATAAATTTATTAAAAGAAAGCAGAAAATTTATTCCTTAAATTTACATTTTTTGTGTAAATCTACTAATACCAAATATTATATTTAAAAAATTGCATAAGAATATAGTACAAAAAATATAACATATTGTATTAATATATCTAGCCTCACTTTCTTTTCACGTCACAGTCATAAAATTGTTAAGTGAACGTCATAGATACATAAGAATACATTGCCCACTAGAATTTTTTACTTTTTCAGCAAATATAAAATTTTTTAGAGTTTTAAAATTTTGAAAGTTGAAACAGCTTTCTACGTAAAATTTTGAATATTTTACGAAATCCAAGGTAAATGAAGTTAATTTGTTTAAGAGAAAAGTTTGACTAACTAAAATTAGATAAAAACAGAGTATATGACGTTCTATTTATCATAATTCCTATACATACAGACATTCTAGACGTTATTTATAATTCACATTAATATGAGTTTCCTGGTCATAATTGGAGCAATCACCATGTATCCATTTATTCGAAAATATGATTTTAAAAATATCATTACTTTTTGAAATATCAGTTTGTAAATTTTAACTACAAGATAAAAAATATGTTTATTGATTACTCTTATATTTATTTTAAAATGAGAAATATTTCTAGCATGTGAGTTACCTGGAAATACATTATTTGCATTGCCTGAGGCGTTGTTTCAATGCAACGCACATAGTCATAAACCCAAAAAACAATTTCAATAAAAATAAATGTAAAAAATATCTCTATCAAGATAAAAAAATAGGATACATATGTACTGACTAAAAAAACTTCAACCATTCTTTATTTCATGAGTATCATTAAAAACTCTCCCTCATCATTATAACAATTTATAAAATATTTAATTTCCATAAAAAATAAGCTTTATAAATTCTAGATATTTTTCCACTCACATATTTAAAAAGCACTTGCCCTTATGTTCTTTTTCTAATAAATGTTCCTAATCCCTTATAAAACTTAATTCCTAGTCCATAGTTTACCGTACCATCCTCGAATCTCTCAATGAAACGCATTTAAACTAAATTAGAAACTCGCAGCCATTATCCCCTCCGAAGTTAGGCAGTAATTAAGACGAGAGAGTTAGTCTCGACGTCTTGTCGACGTTTGACCGTATAGTTGTCTTAAACGATATTGTGTACGTTGTGTGTTGCAGGAGCCGGCGCAGCAGGACAGACTGGCCAGGCTGAGGCATCGGCTGGATCAGCAGCAGAGCAAGTTGAATCGGCTGCGGCTGCTCAGGTCGCAGACCGACGCCTCGCGCGCCAACAATGCCACCCTCAGTAAGTATTATGCATTTGGTAAAATTATTGTTTGTTTTTTAAAAGGGAGTGAATTTGAGATAATCAAAGTTACATTTCTTTCATTTTTATATTTTTATATGCAATATAGACATAACTCGTTTTATCATTCAAATTCACATCCTTTTAAAACGTGAGATTTTAAGAGTGCAAATCTTACAATCCTTTTATACAATTTAAATATCCCATCCAAAAGTATTAGAATGAATAATCTTTTTTTGCCATTTTTGCCATATCTTTAAAGCAAGAAAAATATTTGCTATGTTCTTAACTATTTTAGCCGACCTAGTTTCAAATCTTAAAAATATTTTTTCTTTTTCATTCCCCATCAACTTAAATCATTCCTTAAAAATACAAAACTCTGTCAACACAATTCTCAAAAAATCTCGAATTTCATTAAAAGCAATCGCCGTAGAAAAACACCTCTCTAACCGTAAGAACTAAAATCCGTGCTTAAATTACATCTCCCTCAAAAGGGTCGCACTCGACAATAGCTTCGCCCAAAAGGGGAATGAAAATGATTTTCAAACGTCACGAATATCCCCGTATAATCTTCGTTTTGAATTCCCCCCTGTAAGGCCTGATAAAATGTGTGAGCGGGATTTCGCGTAATTCCGTGACGGTGGGGGCGAAAGTGTTATCTCAAAGGGAATTGCGAATTCCAGAGAAGCGCTCTCTCTTTTATTTGCTTCGATAAAGATGTGGATATAAACGGAGACGCGGCATTTCTTCTTGCTTTTGTGATTTTCCGAGCTCCCGCGCGCTCTCATTAAAATATCAGGTGATAAGCGGCCTGGAAAAGAGATTAATGGAGTTGTGAGGATTTTTAGTTTTTATTAAGGCGATTTGTTTGTTTTTCTCGCCGAGGTGGTATCTATAGATGACGCTGACCTGAATCTGTCTATTTCGTATTAATTACATTGGGAGGAGATATTAAGCTGTGAAAGAATGCGGTCTGTAGATTTCGGTCGAATTTCGACTATATTGAATAATGTAATTTAAAAAAATCAAGTTTTATAAAATTATTTAATAATTCTTTCGATTTATAATTAAATTATTGCCTTTAATGAATAAATAAATAATTAATTAAATTATAATATAAATATTATTATTTTAGAATCATTGATCTCTGTAAAAACAGATCCTTTCACATCTTGATTAAAATACACGCATCCTCTATCCATAAATTTTAATGACACCGTAATATATTTAAAAGACATTTTCCATCTTTCTTCACACCTCAACGCACACGTCTAGACATTAAAAAAAAATGTTCAACAGCGCAAAAAAACAACTCATTCACTCCCTCCTCCAATCTGAAAAGCGCCTCGAAACTCAATGAAAAAGTTCTCAGTCAATCTAAAAGCCGCGTCTGCGACACATCCTAACAGAAACATCCCCGGCAAAAAGCAACTTCTCAAACAATGAAGCCGTGCGACTCTACGTCGAATCGAACGCGAGGCTGGCGCACCTTCTTTATGCATCCTCGCTCTGCTTTTCGCGCCAGCCGCGGAGCTTACTCGAGACGAGCGCCATTGAGAATCGCGACGCGTTCATTCATCCGCACGGTGGCGGCTCGAAATTTATAGCAGCGTAAAACGTAATATATATTTCCGCGGCGATGCGGCTCTGATAGCGTGCGGATTGAAAAGCCAAGCTGTCTTGGGACTTTCAATGGCCGGAGAGACTCGATGAAAAATTGTCGCACCTGAAATGCGCGCCGGATGTTGAGAGCGGTGTGAAATAAGAGGATTAGGCTGGAAAGTTTTGAGGTAGAGGTTTTTCAATGCAAGAATATCGTATGGTTAGTTGGGGTTTTTATTTTTTGTTTTTATTTTTTACAGTCTTTTTTGGGTAATACAATGGTTCAATCCCATAGCAAGTCGCAGATCGATACAGTGCACAATGAATTCCCGTGCGGCAGCTACAATGTTCCAATCATTCAAAAATCCCGGCGTACGCCGCGTACAAAAGGATTCCGCCACGGTCCGGTTCTCTTTGTAAGAAATTTTCGAATCAAGCCCGCGTTTGTTTGAAAATGCAAAGCTACGATTTCCAGCCCAGAATTCACGCGTTCAAAAATTTCCAAAAAAGAAAACGCATAAAAAAAAACGATACATTTCCAGCCGACAAATCAATCCACCCACATAAGCCAAGCGTTCACTCCGCACCCAAAAAGCCGCGCGCCGCTTCATCCTCTATCTCTTCATCATCATCGCGCTCGGCAATCCATCGGCTCAAACATTTCGATCGAACGCTCGCTCCGCCGCTTGCGCGCGCTTATCCAAACGATCGACCTTATTGCGCCGCTCTATCCCGCGAATACACAAGCTGGCTCGCTCTCGCGCTTAATTTCCTGGATTTTCGTTCGGGAAGCGTCTGATTGACGTAGTCGGGCCTGACTCGGCAATGACAATCGATTGCCAAGCGCGCCAAGTTTCAGCCGAGATAGACACACGCCGCGCGCAAGGAAATGAGGAAAGCGACGGCGCTGTGGGCTATATAGCTGCGAGAGACTTTCGAAAAGCGGAGGTGGCGGCTGACGGAGTTGCGCCTGTCGCTCGCGCTTTTTGACTGGCCTGCAAAGTTGCGCCGTGGAGGTGGAGAGGATGCTGGATGGAAGCGAAGGCTGGCTTGTTTTGAGAGAGATGTGGGTGGGGATTTTTAGACGGGAGGTTCTGCTTTGTCTTGCGGGTTATGGGTTATTTTTGTTTTTGTTTAGGTTTTGCTGGAGAGAGGTGGTATTTAACTGTTTCTGAATGGTTAAGGTACTTTTGGAGTGGGTAATTGAGGGGTCTTTATAGTTAATCAAATATTTAAGTTGGCAGAGCTTGGAGTTAAAGATGCATGAGATTTGAGTAATTGCTACGTTCGCATTATTTATCGAGGAAAATTGTTCGACGTCTTCGACGAGAGCGAAGGAGATAAAAAATTCACGAGAATGTTTCTTTAACTAATCTTTTTTCTAGAAAGTACGTCACTCCAATCGAATCATTTAAAACTTCCAGCGCACCCAGTAAATATTAACCTTTAATTTCCAGCGAAACCCGCTCTCCGAACTCCAATCAACTAAAATTTCCAAAACTCCCTTTTCTCCCAATCTCTCTGGCTCGTCCGCCCGCATCGTAACGCATTACGAGAGCTCGCGTCGGCGTATCCTCGAAATTTACTCCAAAATGACCCTAAGCGATAAAATTCGAGCTACACGAGCTTCCATTACTGCTGCGCGCGGAATTGCAATCGAATCGAGAAACCCAAGGGAGACGGATGTGAGCCCCGCAGCTGCGTCATCCAGCGTATGCTGCACGTATTGCGTTACGCGGTTTTTTTGGAAAATTAATTTTTCTCGGAAGAAATTTGTTGGATAGTTTTTGTTTATTTTTCATTTTCGAGCGGGCGAAACGTTTGATTTTAAATTGGAATTTTTCTAATTTTTTTATTTACAGGGTACCGTAAAGTTCTCTCGTCGAGATTCTTAGAATTCTGTGCTGAGAACAATTTTGCGCAATTTGACAATTTTATTACAGTGTAATTTAGAAAGACTTTGGAAATTGAAGGAATTTTCTCAAAGAGTTCTCTGCAATTTCGTTTTATCTTATATAAGAAGAAGAATGATCGAAGTTATTTTAAAAGTTCGATAGTAATCAGCGTTACTCGTAAAAAAATGGATTTTACAAACTATATAAAGTTGTTCGGGTTTTAAATTCTTTATAAATTTTTCAAATTCATTGTTATTTTATTGTTTTATTGTGTATTGTAATAAGAAGCACACATTAAGATTCATTTAAAATAACCAGTTCTTTCACTTTCACTAAACATTTTCCCTGATTAAATCTCAAACACAACAGGCTCTCCCGAACCCTTATGCTTCAAAGAAACACTTTTTATTCACCAAAATCTTCTTTTATCTCCTATTTCAACCGTCAATCACCCAGCGCCCATCCCGGACCCATCCCGCCAAGCCCAAAAAACTAGCCATCCACCCCGACGTCCAGAGCACGACGCGTGAAAAACACCCCTGAAATTCCTAACGACTGACCCGTCTCCAGATAACAAAGCTTCCCTCTCACCCACACGTAAACGCGACTCAATAAATTGCTCTCTCCTCCCCTCCTCTGAGAGCACAAACGAGTTGCAACACGCTGCACGTGTATATGTACATGTGAGCCGGTGGACCCTCCGGAAGCTCGGGCACACCGATACGTCGGTCCTTTCGTGACGGGCAAAATGAATTTTCCGGCCGGCTAAATTCGGACGTTCAGCCGGGACACAGGCGCTTTCTTCTTTGTAGGACGCGATTTCTGCTAGTTCCTCGTTTGATCTTTTGCGGTCGGCTGGAGTGGCGGTTTTTAAAGTATCGCAGTGCTCGGAAGCAGTTTCGATTTCGTTACGCGGCTCTCTTTGAGGGACAAGAGTTCCTTTGATGCCAGAGGATCAGGTGCAGGGGAAAATGGATCCGTTGGGGGGAATTTCTCGATAAATAAAGATAATAAACTTGCGAAGTTGCTGGGACACTGGTTGTTTGAAATCGTTTTCTTTCAAGGAATTCCGCTATAAATAATAGCCAATAAATATTTCGTGATTTATTCAAAAGGTCAACGCTATCAAACAAAAGAATCCCTAAGAACCCAAATTCACCAGAGAAACAAACACCTCGACGAAAGCCACGGAACAAAGAGGCAGAATCCAGTGTCGAAAGGAGCAAAACTCGACAAAAGCGAGCCGCGCGCTCACTCGCAGCACTTGGCTGTCCTGCAAGTAGAGAATATCCCAAGGTCGTCGTCATCGTCTCTGGAATGCCGGTCGATCGTGACAAAATGACCACGGCGAGAAAAGCACCTATACGCGCCCGCGAGGAGGGAAAAACGATAGCGAGGGGGGCAAGAAGCGTCGCGCCGGGGATATATACGTATAAAAGGACGACGAGATGACGAATGCGCTTCGTTTTACGGCCGAGAGGCCGTATAAAAGGGAGCCGGCTATTGGAAGCGATGATGAAAATCGAAGTGCATACGTTGGCCTTTTCTTTCAGAGCACGCGACGGCCTGTATCGTCTCGCGGAGTTTGATGAAATCGTTGCCTGGATATGAGATGGGGGATGGTTCGAGGAAAGAGATATGATGGGGAATGAGGGTCGTGGATGAAAAACTGGAGGGAGGAAGTGTTGATACGTGGATGGCTCGATGTTTAAGGATGGATTAACTTTTCATCTTCGAAATCTTTTTTCTCCTGATCGGTTCAATGGCGACTGGCGATTCGCATTGAAGAACAATTTCCGCTTCTTAACTGCCGTTGAATAACAGCACTCTCGCAACTTCTTAAAGCTATCTGCTCCCGGCCTTTCAGTGATGAATGAAAATGTCTTAGCAGCTACTGAATTCCTCCATTGATCGAGCCGCTCGTAAACTTCGAAGGCGTCGATCAAACCTTTCCAACTTGGACTCCAATAATCTAGCTCTGCATAAATCTCCAGGCGTCTTCGGACGCAGGCGACTATTAAAGAGTCGCGCTGGAGGAACTGAAGATTAAAGTAAACAGATACTTACTTTGGCGACGCTATTTTTCACTTTTCACCCATGACTGTTTGGACAAATCTTCTCCCTTGCGCGAGGAATTCCCTGCTTTCTTTTCGACGCACGCTTTTTGTATTTACTCGTCGCTTGACTCTCGTTGATTTTCGCACTTCTGCGGCTCTCGCGTCTGCTGTCTGTTTGTTTTTGTTCGACATCGATTCCATGAGAAAAGACATGCGCGCGCGAAATGAAATCTTCGAGCGGCGTTGAGTCGTTGCATTGTTCGCGATACAAAGTGTTTTATTGACTTGTCGTTTGTCAGAGGAATGCCTTTGTTTGAATGTCAAAATGTGAATAGTTTTTCGAAAATATTTTCGAATTGAATTTTACAGCTGCTGTTGTAACTTTTATTTTGAACAAAAAAGGCAGTTTTGTAAAGATCAAGTGGATGTGTTACTTTTTATTTTGGAATGTATTGTGTTTATTACACATTTACAAAAAATGTATGTTTTGTATATACTACTGAATCGAAGAATAATTTTCTTACATCCATCTCAAGTACAAAAATAATCCAAATCGAATTCCTATCGTAAATAAACAATGGAAAATCATACACTCTTACATGGATAGAGAACCCAGAAAATACATCCAAACATCCAGTGAGTTCAAGTCCCCGGTTGTCAATATTTCGTTACTCACAATATATACGTGCATTTTATTATATTCCAAACAGTAGCGCTGGTTTGCCGCCTCAAAAAATTCGAGCATTTTATGAACCTTTACGCTCCATAGTTTTGCTCTCGAAAAAAGCATTGTACATCCATTTTTTGCTGCTCGGCTCGTAAATAAATCCCAGAGACGCAGACTGCAAAGCTGCAAGTTCGAGGGACGCGAGCTGCAGATTTTTCACGTGAAAAAATTCGCAGGATGTATGTACGTCGAGGAAAGAATATCTTCAAACAGCTACGGCAAAAAGACGGCAAAATTTTTCATAGCCAACAAAAATTGCGAAGGTGGCGGCTCATCCCAAGCCGGCGCGAGGAGCGCATTTTTTTAAACGTCGCTCAACCAGCCCGACTCCGTCATCGGATCCATAATTAACTAAGCTCGCGCCGACGAGATTTTCAGTATAAAACTTTCTGCCGGCGTCAAATAATTAAACGAAACAAGTCGGGCAATTAATTCTCGGGGATTTTCGCGGCTTAAGGAGCGCCGCCGGAGACACACTGCCTCTCTCCGAGAGTGAACTTTATGAATTACAAACTCGAGAGATCCGTTCTCTCAGTTTCCTCATCCAATGCCGACGAGAGAGACAATGACGCCTTTTTTTCATCTACGCGTTCGCGCTAGTGTTGAGTGTATTTATATATATAGTAAGAGAGACAGAGAGATGTCGTCTTTAGTACTTAAGACTCTGGTGTATATACGGAGGAGGAACTTTTTTCTCTTTTGTTTCGCCTTTTTTCTCTCTTCCGAGCAGTTCTGTTGTTCCGAGACGATAAAATTAAGGCAGACTCGGGGATTAGCGAGCGCTCGTCTTCTTTTTTCGTATAAAAATACCGTTTGACGTACCATTATTAATACACGTAGTCCAACGTCGCCTACAGAAATCGCGTTTCGCAACAAATGTAATTACGCCTTCTAATCTTGTAAGTTGTTGAATCCCAACATTCCTTTTTTCCCCTTTCATTACATTCCTCGGCAAAAACATTCCTCCGAAAATCCATTCCCAAAAGCCTCGGTATATCCGTGAGAGCGCAGCCGAACTATGGCACTCGAGCTATCCCCTTTAATATTCCCTCGCTGGCTGGCGTCGGCGCGGGCCGAATAGCCGAAATTCTCGCGGCCGATCCGTCGTCGTCTCCTCGTCACTCGTCGCCCCGGCTCTGACCCGGGAAATGAAATCCGCCTGAGCGGAAAGAGCCGGAAACGCGGCTGTGAGACACGGAAGAGGTTACACATTATTGGAAGAGAGGCTGGAGAATAAGCTGCTTTTGTCTTTCGCGGAATCAAGCCGGAAGAGGCTTTTTTTTAATCGAGGTAGGCGTGCGTGTGTGTGAGTTGGATATTTTTAGGGAGGCTTGATCGTTTTGGTGAGCTGATATAAGCCAGATGGTTAGATGAATGTTGTCTCTAGACTTTAATAATGGTGTGATGTTAAATAAAGTTTCTGATAGCGAAAATTTTTGCTGTATTTTAGGAAAAACAATATACTCATGAATATATTTGTTTTTACGGCAAACGTTGGCAAGCATTATTTTAAAGCACTGATTATAAAGGCATCAGTCACGGTCCAACTAATCTTCGCGAGATCCCCGGCAGAAAATCCGGGGCCGCGTCGTTCATTTCCGCGCCCCGCGAGCTACGCTCTTTCTTTTTTAAGACGCCGGGGGCACCCAAGGCGACGAAACTCGCTCTACTGAGCCTGAAAAAAATAACTCGGAGAGAGGCAGAGGAGCTTTAGACAAAGCAGTCCTAAGAAAATGCGCGCAAATTTCCAGGCTCGTATGGAGAAAATCCTTTGAATCGTGACGAGGTTTGCTTAAGGAACGCTAAGTTTATTGTAGCGTTTAAGGATAAGGATTTTGTATTTCGGGTAAATATTTTAGGCGAAACTTTATAATGATAATACATCTTTAAAAAGTCGTCTAATGTCTCATGTAAACAATATAATTTAACAATCGCGGTATCCTCAATTATCTCTGAAGTATATTTTCACCTCTATTTTCGTTAACTAATTTGTGTACCATTACGCAAAGCCACGACCACGACAAAACTTCCCAGGCATACTATTCCGTGTGGCATCTAAAATTCTGAGGCGACCCACTCGAGACTCGCCCCGAACTTTCCCATTTTGAGGCGAGCTCTCTGTATCCAGCTCCGGTGTATCTTGCGTCAATTATTCGCTGGAACAAAAATACGTTCAGAGAGAGAAGAGCAAGAGACTCGCTCCTTCATTCTTTCTTTCTTTCTTTCTCTGTGCAAACACCTCTCTCCTTAACTGGGGTATCAACTTTAGCTAAATTTAGATACCGTCATTAGTGTCCGCTGATAGTTCTTTTTTTACTAATGGACCAATCTATTTTCCCAAGCCGGCGATTTCGAGAAAGAAAAAGACGAGTATCAAGCGCACTTCATTTTACGGCGCATCCAGATTCTCATATCCATCAAACCTACCATCACCCAGGAAAATCCGCTTCTGAAAAACTCTCCTCCAAGACATCTCGAAAAATCATCCCAGATATCCAGCTGGATGTAAATTTTCCACGCTCACCCCGGCTGCAGCTCTCCCGGACTAATTAGACACTGCGCTCGCTGGAGAAGCTGAAATTTAACGACGCCGTCGCGCTTTTGTTTCGCTTCCGTGCGCACAGGATCACAATGGGCGAGAGAGCGTTGCAGCTTTTTGTTTCAGCGCGGAGAGCAGGAAATGCGGCGAGCGAGGAAACTACCTGCTTCCGATAGCCGCGATTTCGCGCATTGTTTTTAGAGCTTAACGAAGCTAATGAAGAGGTCGAACGGGTTTGTACGAGGATGGGTCGTATATATAGATCGTTAAAATTGATTAGACGGGCTTTTAAAGTTTAAAGTTTATATTGAATAATTTGTGTTTTAGGGTAAATGAGAGATCGCGAGGGGTTGGGATTAGCGGAATTAAAATTGACGTGGGGTGTTATTTAGTTAGAGTTGTGAATTCACGTTTATAAAGTCCTATTGTAAATTTAAAAGGCACGAATTTCTCATTTTGAAATTCAATTATTTTTAATGCTATTTCCGTTTATTCTGATTTCGAATTTCATTTTATGTAGGTCTGCATAAAATGAATATACCCGGCGTCATCCTTAAAAAATATTAAAAATTTATTCTCTTATTTCATATTTACAATTTTTATTGAAATCCAATACTCGAGCTCAATATCAAAGAAAAATTTTTGAAACTTCGGCCGTTAACTTTATTATTGCTGGCCGAGATTCGTAAAAGAAATCTACACTCCTCTTTCGAGATTTCCGCAAAAACTTCTCTTTCTCCCGAAAAAACAATAGCAAAAGCAAATAACCCCGATGAAAACCATTCACTTACCTTACGCCCCTAATTCCCTCCTTACCCTCAATAACTCCCACTTCCCCCCACCGCTAAACGAAATCATTAATTAACAAACAAACCAACCTTTCCCAAAAATAAACCTCTCCACATCGAAACATTAGCCTCCAACCCAATTCACCTACAAAAGCCAAGGTCGCGCCAAGAAGCCACACACAGAACCGAGGCCCTCTGTCGTATTTTTGCAATTAGCGCCGCGCGCAGCGAGCTTGAGTGTATAATTATTTGGCGCGAAAAGCCGGCGCGCTCGCGCGAGCTACCCATTGAAGCCGATGAATTTGCGCCAAGTCGAGCGAGTAGTCGGCGGCGTAGCTTTGATTTCGAAGCGCGCGAACTGCGACACTTAATTAATTTTGCATGGCTGCGCGGCCGCGGCTCGAGAGTTTAGCTCGGCTGAAATGCCGTTTGATTTATTGACATGGATTTGTTATTGGTTTGCGTTCGCTTAATTTCCTATTATTAATGCTTTGTTTTTTCTGTTTAATTAAACGTTTCAAATCTGTAAATTGATTAATTAAAATCATCTTAGACACTGACCTGACCTCGAGTATGAACAGCCATTCTCTTCTTATCTCGCCTCATCGCGCGCAACAAGTACAGCTCGGCGTATACGCACGCGTGCCGGGGCCGTGAAAAAGCAGCATTTTCAAGCGCGCCGAGCCGTAAAATCCAAAAGAAAGCAGACCGACGGACGAGTTACGCGGGGAAAAACTTGCCGCCGCGCGAAATTATGTTTCTCGCGCGCGAGCTTTAACGCAGCTGCTACACTTGCGAAAACATCGGCCCTCGAAATATTTTCTTTCGCAGGGGCTGGGAAATTTATCGCGCGACGAAGATAATTCGGAAAGTTTGGATAGAGGCATGCGGGGATAGTGTTTGGGGTGGTGTGAGAGTAACGATTGGATGCAAAAATGGGGGTGTGAAAGTTTAGTGGCGATGAGTTTGCTTTGTGTTTGTGGTGGATGGGTGCTGCTTATGTGTTTATGGGGTTGTAAATATTCTTATAAATTTTGTAGTATTTTGTATTGAGAGATAATAATGCGATGTTGGAGTAGCGAAAATATTGATTTTGTTTTGAGAGGAAGTTTAAGGGTTCAAAAGTTGCTCGGCAAATAAAGTAAAAACAATCGTTATAAATTCACTGTTATCAAAGACTTTGTGAAAGAATTTATTGGTAAATTCTGAAGCACATATTTTTTTATCGCTTTAAATCAATATTTTATTGCTTCAAAAAAATTGTTTATTTTATTTGTTTATTTATTTATTTAATCAATAGTAATAAAATCTCAAAATATTGCCATAAACTGTACGCATGAAAAGCGCAACAATTGGCGCATAAACTTAACAGTAAATCGAAAAAATAAAATTTTTATCATCAATAATTATAAGTAAATTACTTAATATGATGTTACGTACTTTTAATCAAATCGCAAACAAACTTAATTGCCATAGAAACAGGAAAAGCCGGGGAGTCTTAATAAGGTCATTCCGATCCCAGGAAAAGGGCTTGCGGGCAAGTTTTACGCTTGGCATCACGCCAAATCTTCTCGCTTTCGCGCACGTGACACCGAAATAAGAAGCGTTTACTTTTCACTTGAAAATACTTCACCCGCGTACGTTTGTTTTAGCCTCCACTATATTTCACCAAGTACCGTGCGATGTAAAATATTTTGAATTATTAGATTTCGAAAAGTGGCGGCGCGATTGGTTTACTAGTGTAATTTGCAAAATGGAAGTTGGGATCGGGAATTCGTTCGATTTGGTATTAAATTTGATTTTGTATGAATTTGCATTTTCATTTCAGAGTGGTTTAATAAATTTTTATTCATGCATGTTTTTTGGAAAATATTTTTTATGTATTTGAAAAATGTTTATAAAAATATCTAAATTTGAAAAAAAGCAAATTTACGTACACTCTTAATTTTTCTTGCGTCATATTTAACAGAAATCACTAGTTAATAATAAATTACAACAAATTAAAATGAATAACAGTTCTTATGTTAATTACGAAGCGGACATCTTAAGACAAAAATATTTCACTATACACAAAAATTAGATTCACCATATGAATTTGTAGTTAAATTTACAATTTCGTAAATTAAATAAAATTTTAATTAAACGATTCATTACACTAAATCGAATTGCACAAGAACACAAAAAAACTTACAGTGTAAAACGGATGAAAAATCTCTCATTCTCCTTACCTATTAAATTAGTGAAAACACATGTATTCCACATAATTTTTCCCTAAATCAAACCCACGCACCAAGCAACGATCAACATTTACTCTCCCTCAATTTTTCCCCGACTACACCCACCCACACACACATACACACACACATACAGAAAACAGTCTACAGCACACGGGTCATCCGCAATCGGTGGAAACTGGAGCGCCAGGCAATCTCCATTCAATCGGCCGCTCGCCGGAGAAAGAGACAGCTCGCCGGTTAAATGAAAATTCAGCGCGACACTGGGGACAACAAGCGACGACGCAGCTCGGCCCCGGCTAATGATGATTGAGAGAAGGGACAAAGGGAATTTCGGAAGGTTCCACACAATCCGGCCCGGATTTTGGCAAGATGCTCTCTCTCTCTCTCTCTCTGCTACACTCGCCGTTTGCAGATCGGCTCGGGAAAACGAGTTCCGGCTCTCTCTCTGCTGGTCTCTGCGCAGTCGAGACATTTGGGTCACGTTATTTTGCTCGTCTCTCCGAGCAAGTGACTTTATACGCGGATACGTCGAGGTGAAATGGCTCTTGATAAATTAGCCTCGTTTATAAGAAGCCGCGGAACGTTCGCGCCCCTGCGCTTCTATTTTCAATGCAGAATTACACGGCGAGGCGCGCTGGGTGAGCGCGAGGAATTTAGTCTTGATTAGCCAATAATCGCGGAGTCGGATTTATCGCTTCCTGTTTACACGGCTATGAAGTGCGCCGTTATAGCGGGGAACCGTACGCAAATGCGGAGTGGTTGGATTGTGAGACGCGGCTCGATTGCGAATTTGGCTTGCGTATCGGTTTGTTTTAATGCCTTTTTGTTGATAGCTGGGTTGTTTGCTGTTTACGTTATATGCGCGATAAAATGAATACATTTTTTCATTGGTAATTGCAATAATTAACCAGTTCGCAATAAACCATATCTGATTATTTGAAAAAACGTTGGATAATCATAATGCACATTTTAACCCTTTCTTCAATCTCCAATTAACTTAACCCTTTACACAATCCAACCCTAACTACAACGAATCCTTGACCCAGCACTAATCAACTGCGCTCTAATGCACCTCCTAAACAATCTTAATTCGCAAACATCCACCTCCAGCCCCTCTCAGCTCTAATTCAAACAACCTCCTCCGGCAGAGTCAAGAGCACAGCGACGCCCCATGAAAATTCCCCCCCCCCCCGGCTCTGCACCCGTAAAAGTAAGGGAGCCGCTTTAATGATAACGTGCCCCTTCGCCATTATCGTAAAGACGAATCGACGCGTAAGCAGAGCACGTGCGCGCTCGAAAAGAGAAAAATCCCGTTTTGTACACGGAGATCGCGACGTAGGCGGCGCCAGGTTTTACGGGCGGAAAATTTCTTCGCCCCCTGCGCGCAGCGACGAGAGCTTTGGGATTCGCGGATGGATTTGGGAAAGGTGCTGCGGAACGTCCAGGTTTATGGAAGGCCGGTATGGTGATAAATCGATGTAGTGTTTTATACAAGACGATAAAATTGCGTCTACTCAGAACGAAAAGAAGCAAACGCCGTCGCGACGACAATAAAATTATAAAAATACAAGCGTAGGTAGCGTCCCCGAAGGGTAATTGCCCGGCGCGTAAAGCGAAATGTCTGCCGCGCGCGCCTAAAATGCAAAACGCGCCGGCGGGTAATAAAGCAGAAGCCCACTCAAATCTGACGGCGGAGCGAACAATAAGCATATCTCGGACATCAAAAAGTAACGAAAGACAGGGGCGCGCTTTGCCGTGCCGTTAAAACTAATGCATTCCTTTATACATCCAGGCCAGCTGTGTAAGCGAAATACAGGTCCGAGGTTCGCTCTCGTCGAGAAAGCAAGCTTAAATTGAATAGCTTTCGTGGTATGGGGAAAAAGAGTGTGTGTATGTAAGTGTGTTTGTGTCTTGGGATAATCAAAAGGAAGCGATTTCATTATCATAATTTTAAAAGGGGAGAAGTCGAGGAGACGACGAAGTTTGGAGACGTCGTAGGGCTTATTGTTTGTTGGTTTATTATGTACCGGGATTGTTTGAATGAGCTTTTGAACAAGGTATTATGTGAATTGAAACGTTATGTATAAAGTTTGATGTTGTATTGTTTATTTTATTTGTTTTTTATTAATTGTAGTAAGAAATGGTTGGGTATTGAATAAGTAGAAATATTTTTTACATTTGGGGTAAGTGGATCTTTAATGGATTAAATTAACAATTTTTATTTTTAAATAAGAAATACTTTTAAATCTTTTTCAAAGGGTTTAAACCATATGCTTTTAAAAATTATGAGTATTAATCAACATAAATTATTATAAAAAAATAAATCATAAATCATATTAAAGCATAAATTATCATAAAAAATATGCTGATTTTCGGATTTTTTTTATTTTTACAATCGAAATATAAAATTTCTCTCACTGAATGAGGAAAACCATTCAGAAATTTTTCGAAATGTCTTTGATGGACAATGTCAGTGGCAACCCTCGGTTACTGGGCATTTGGTAGATAATCCGTATAATGTTATTGACCAATTAAATTTTCTGATAACGCCATAAAGGTGTCTCTAAAGCTTCAATTCAATACTAATCGCATCTCTCTTTTATAGATGGATTATCATACTGCCCTCTACTCTGTAAATGTCACTTTCGTTAAATAAAACTGATTATTTCAAACTGCAACTAAAAAATATTAACGCCAGGCTACGCAAAAGTTCATCAGATTACCCAGCATAAGTATTAATTTGACATTTGAAAGCTTTTAACGTTTTAATGTTTTTGTTCTTTTAACGTCCACTGACGTTTTTATTTTGTCATCGTATATCGCGTGGAAGCGGTATTCTTCCGATACATCCGATTGGCAAATGTCGTTTACGCCAGAGACGTAAAACTATAAGAGCAACAAAACACGTCGTTTATTATTTCGCCTTTGTTATTTCCCGTACTTTATTCCCACTTTCAAATTTTTACCGCCAAACATATAATTCCAAACCACAAAAATCACACCGTATCCACCCTTCTAAAATCAATCCGACCCTTATCAAAATCACCCCAATAAACCCACCACAAATAAACCCCCCACAAAATTTACCTCGAACAAAAACTCAACAAATTTCAACAGCATCTACCTCCGCCGTGCATTCATACGTTAACAACTCGCAGACACGCAAAGCTCAAATTCATTTCTATTCCCGCGCGCGGCGAAAGGTAAATTTCGCTTTATCACACCGCTACCGAGCGCGCTCACACACACACACACACACCAGGCAATAATAATAACAATTTCAAATGGCTGATAATAGTCGCATCGCGGCGAAAGCTGGCGCATATACGAGCCTGCGTGCACGCCGGGTCTGAGACACACCTCCGAGAGCTGGTGCACTGTCCGATAAACGTATACCTCTGACTCTTTACCGCCGCTGCTGTGTATTTTCTGCTGCTCCTTTTTCGAAGCTTCCCGGGAATTTGTGGAACTGGGATGGTTATTGGTTATTTCTCTCTCGTTTTGCGAGGCTAAGTGGGAAATGTGAGGCTTGATGCTGGGGGAGGTCGGGGTGAAGTTTGCAGTGAAGCCAAATTATGAAATTGCTTGCTCGCTGTTTACTGAATTTGCAAGTTTAATTGCTAAAGTTTTTTTCAGTATTTTGTAATGGGATGATGTAAGGATCTTATTACAGAAAGTTTTGGGGTGAAGTAAATGCTTTTTTTTTAACAGGTGTAGACACTTAAAAAACTATTCTTCGAGAAAATGTTCACACATTTTTACAGAATTTTTAAAATAAAACTTTAAAGCTCTCCTTAACTAAAGCATGAATATTATCATATTCCAAACAGCCCATCAACCGTCACATAACCGTGATCATAAGCCAACCATTTGCTCGACGCAAAAGCCGCTTCGTACGAGCCTTAGGAAAAAATAATGTTTCATTTTAATCATACTGAAAGCGCCCTTCGCCCCATAACAAAATACAAATTCGTCGATTCATAATACATACGCGCTGAGTTCGCATCACAAAATTGCACTCATCAAAATTCAATCGATCGCAGAACTGTGCGCGAGTTTTCAGCTTGATAATTCTGCTGTGAAATTCATGAACAAAACGCGTTTTGCTGCTCGTATAAAATTTTTCTCTGCCCGTGCAGCGGGAAAATTCCTCGTAGGCGATACAAAAGTTTTGCATCTAAATAACTGATTACGCGCTGGCTTTTCAGATATACGTCTGATTTATTGCTCGAAATATCAGGCTATTTCCATATCGAACAGAGTAGAATATTTATTTTTAATTCTCTAAGAATCTTCAAGCTCAAAACTGCTATTCTCCTCCATTTATTGAATAATTTACAAAATCGCATAGAATTTCCTTTCGTTGAAACAGTGGCGGCGTTAACAATACGCGTCGTAAGATGTTAATTGAAGTTGTAATTGGAGTCGTTAATTGAAGATAATTAAACTGTAAAATCGGGCTAGCCTGCTTGCCAATCGACTCGGAAATGCGAAATTACGTCGTTGGCCGCGCGAACTGAACATTTTCCTTCTGCGTGCTCGCTCGTCGGAACAATCAGCCGCTTCGAACGTTTGTAGCCGGGACTGAGCAAATTTGCACACTGATTCGTCGGTTTAATTTTCAAGGAATTTTAAAAATAAACTGTGTTCTTAATGTTTTAATGGTGTTGGATCTTCCTTGATTCAAATTTAAAGATGTTATGCGCTTTTCTTATTTATTGTCTAAATCTGAAAATGTTGAAGTTTTAAACACGTAGAATGAGAGACGCGTACCTGAGTGTTCTACCTATTCTAAGTAACTTAATTTTTCCAGATTTAAATAGTAGATCTAATTTTATTGTTGTTTTAATTAAATTTAATACGATATAAAAATATTTCTAGCTTAAACAATTATATAGAATAGTTTCTACAACAGTATTTATAAATTGCTATAGCGAATATCTATTATTTTACAAACAATAACAAAAATATCCCAACTGAAAAATATCCAATACACATCCAACCCAAAAAAGTAAATACCATATGAATCTCCCAATTAAAATCTCCCTTTTTGTCGCCACTCCGTTCTACCAATGAGCATTCAAAAAAAAAAAGCGAGCGACGAGCTGCTACAAAACAAAAAACCAGAAAAAAATAACGATCCTTTTTCTCGCAATGGCCACCCCCGCTCCGCTACCTACGCAACTTTTTAATGAATATACCGCTTCAAAAGCCGGCGCTTTATTCGGTATACTGCTCTTTGAATTATAAGCGACCGAAGACTCGCGCGACACGCGGAATTTTCTTTATTACCGCCAAGTTTCCTCGTCGAAACTTTCTCCCGGGCGAGCGCCGACTCCCTCGCACGCCGGCGGAGCCCCGTGGGTAGAAAAGATTGAATTGGGAAATACATTCCCGGCAACGTTTTGTCAAGGGATTTTTTTGCTACCAATCTAAATTAAATTGCGGACTTTCAAAAGCTTTTCCGAGTTGCCGACCCTGTGAAAGCGCGATCTGCTATAAATAATCACGCGAAATGTAAATTAAGCGTGTGCTTTTAAACGTTAAAACGCGGTAAGTTACTTCGTCATTATGTGCGTTTCTATTCGTTCATGATTCATTTATGCCGGTTTTTCAAAAGCAGAACTGCCGAGTCGAAATCGAGCACTTTTCCGATGTTGCGCCTAGCCGATCGAGAAATGAAAATATATCACAAAGGAGTTGACGGAGGCGCGCTCGGGGAGATGTGCGAACGCTGTACTTTTTTGCTGGCTCTCCAATGCCGATATTGCAAAATTCTCGAGAGAGGAGGTGAAATGATACTAGCACGATGCGGCGCGAGTGTTTCGAAAGAGAAACGTTTTTCTGAAATTCAGCACTGACAATCGGAGCTTATAGCTTCACGGGCGAGTTCGCACGGTTGTGTACTTGTTTTTTATATGTGTATGTACTTTTTTATTTTAAAAGCTTTTAATGAAGGGAAAAGTCGGTTGTTCGCGTATGGTTCATAAATTAATGTGAATATTTTTGACGAATTTTCATTTATTTCGAGCGAGTTAATTATACACTGGCTATTATTACACAAAGTAAAATTAAAATTAAAATTCTCCCTCCTTTTTTTTAATATCGGTTTTACGTTTATTATATGCATACATCGCGAATATATTTTACGTATTTTCCGCTAAAAGCCAAGTGTGGCTCTTTCATTTTTGATGTATACTCCAGGCATTAAGTTGTAGTATTTTTATATCCTAAAATTAAATCTCAACCCATACTGAAAAGTATAAAGCAACCGTCCACATAAAACGAATTCATCTTCATTCCCATTCCTCCAAAACTCTATACACACGAATATTCCTTAAAACCATCCTTTCACTACTCACTTCCATATTCATATTCAAAACAGCGCATCCATCAATCGCAATGCAATCTCATCATCTCTTACTTCAATTTCGAAAAGATCACCCCGCCTCGCGTAAAACTCGATCCAAAATCGATCCTGCAGCAGCCAAGTACACAGCCTCCCCGATGCACTCGGCCTTCTCCTTTCATCCTCCTTTATTTCTCTCCTACCTCGGCTCCTTCTCGGGCTGCCTCGAGAAAAAGACGCCTTGGCAAATGGAAATGAAAAGTCTAATAATAAGAGGGTGGCGCGCTGCTCGAAGGCTCGCGTCGCCTTTCTGGGACGATTGATTTTTCTGCCTCTCTGCGATGTTATAAAGCCTTTCTCTGCCTGTCTGTGTGTGTGTATATTAGAAAAATATTTCAGACGCGCTCGGCCGCCTCGAATAAATTGCGATTTAAATACGCCGGCCGAGTCGGGGCTGCATTTCAATCAGACGCGAAATGAGCGACGGCGGAAATCGACAGCTTCCCGGCATTTTATTTGCGCGCGTGCGGATGAGCCGAGGTTGGGAGGATATTAAGGGACCTGTTTTCGTAGATCGTTGGAGATTTTTTGGAGGGGGCTTTGAGTTTTTGTTTATATTTGGGTGAGAAGAAATTTTTTGTGGATTTGTTTTAAGTTTTCGTTTCATAGTTGTAAGTAATATACGAGGTAAAGTTATTATTTAATTAATTATTCATATTAAAGTTATTTATACAATTTTAAATTATTGTAAAGTTTTTAATTGAAAGTTTCACAAATTTCACTTTATAATATTTATAAAAATAATTATATTAAAATATTTATATAGTCATTTTAAAATACGAAATAATTTTGTTAAAGTACACTAGAAATTTCTGCTCAAAATTTAAATAATGTATTCCGAATGAATTTTATATCATAAGTAGTTTAATTAATTTTCTGAAAGCTATACAATGTTTACTGCAAAATCATATACAAATTACATATAACAAGAAATGTCGCATAACCTTTATATTTATCACTAAAAAAATATATAAAAGAAATCGCATAATCTTTACATTTATCTGTAATAAAATATTTTACAACAAAATTCAAAACTCAAATCCTATCTTACAAAAACGATGATAAAAAAGTAATATGGCTAAATTTATCATAAAAAGAAACTTACAGAAAATTGGATTAAACTTAAAAGAAAAAAAAACACGTTTTATGCAATCACTAAATCCACCTTGCAAGCTCAAAAAGATCTCGAAAATAAATACATCAGCGAACCCATGAATTATCTCTATCAGTTCAGTATTTTTTTTCTTTTTTTTTTTTTTATATGGCATCAACACTCCGACGAGCGAGATATTCTCTTTGCGCGAATCGGTGCTCAATGCGCGTGACATCGTATGTTTACAGTCTCTCACAAATCCCTTTTTTATGCGAAAAAAATAAACTTTTCACTCTCGGATAAAAAACACGTCAACTGAAACCGATCGGGGCAAGCGCGCTTATAAATCCACTTCATGACTTTTCGGATGGCGCGACCTCTCGCGTATCTGTTACTGCTGCTTTCGAAGGCTTCATACTGAATTTTCGATAAAATATAAAGAATGTATAAATTTGCTAAAAATAAAATTTGTAGATATTTAAAAAAGAAAAAAAAAGAAATAAAATTAAATAAATGTTTGACTTTAGGGAGCATCACAATGTAGTATAAGTTAAGTAATTTTTTTTTATAAATCCAATATAAATAATTTAATTACAAATAAACCTTTTTCAACGCAATAAAATATAATTTGAAACAGAATTTTCACAATATTTACAAAAACGTGAAACAATTATACTTATAAATCTGAAAAACTTTACAGAAACCTTACATTACTAAATTCCGTCTCCACTGACCTTACACTGTTAAAGTGTCAATAAGCTCGCCGCCCGGCGACCTGTAACATTTGGTACGTCAGCGCAAGCACAACCAAGTCGCAAAAACGTAGATCCAAACTGGTCCGAAGGGAGGCAAAAACAAAGCTCAGCACTCTACGATTCCCCTGTATACGTCCCGAGAGCTCCATTTTTCCCGATTCGGAGCTAACGCTCGTATGCACCCGTACGACATTTTTTATCCATTTTTACGAAATCTTGCGTCTTTTGTTTGGCAACCGTGGCTTTGTTCTCCTCCATCGTTTCGAAAACAGACAGTGGGAGATTCGATTTTGTAAAAAGTACAAAATTTTTTAAAAAGTTGCTATAGCAGTAGTTGTATATATGTCCTAAATTGGATTTTAGATTTTGTACATTATACAAAGTTACAATTCTCAGTGCAGATGAAAAATTAATTTGTTTACTTACATTTATAATAATTTAGTTTTTCCTAATAAAGCATAAATGAATCCAAACATAAATTGAAATTTTCCCAATGAAAAATTACCCGCTACCCCAATACTTTATTCAAAATCACCAAAGATCTCTCGGCAACGAAAAATCCGTTACTCACCAACGAAAAAGCCGCTCGACGATGCCCTCGTCAAACACTCGTCATGAAATTTCGCGTACTCTTCGCTCGCACAAAATACATCTTCCCTCTTTCGCGCGCTCTCGGCAAAAATTCAATTTGCTCAACTTTCACTGTTTGCACTTCGTGTGATTCGTGCTTCTTTTTCTCTTTATTTTTTCCTTCTCTCTCTTCATTCGCTCGCGTTTAGAGGGCGCCCAAATGTACGAAGTTAAAGCGCGCAGAAGCGCGTGGAAAACCCGCACGGTAGGACCTCTTTTTGCGCGAAAAAATAGAACTATTGATTTTTCGGTTAAGTTCGATGAATAATTTTGTATAGTAAAGTTGACTAAGAAAATATTTGTACGATTTCTGTCTGTATTCAACGCCTAATCCACAATCTAATCCATTGTTTTTCTAGCTGCATGACTAAATCAACGGTAACTTCCATAAGCAGTATACAAAATTCCTAGCAAAACGGCAACGTTACTCCCAGCGCATCTCAATCGTAAACGCCCAAACAATACGCGCCCGCGCCACCCTCAAAACTTAACCCCAAAACCCCCAACCCACCCACCTCCCCTCCTCCCAAAATTATCCGAAATTAGGTCGGCGTGATTTGCCGGCTAGCTACGTGGTCGCTCCTCTGCTCCCGTTAAAATTCTGCCTTAAAGCTCGCACCTCTCCACTCGTCAAAGCAGAATTTAATACCGCGCAATTTTCGCATTATTCGCGCGAGAGCGGCGCAATATCGCGAATACCTCCGCCTTGGCTGTCCTTGTTCTTAGCTTCTTTCCTCTCTCCGTTCGTCGTCTAATGCTTTTTTTTTCAAGCGCGGCGGTCAAGATGGCGCAATTTTACACGGGCTTTTTGAGAAGGATGGTTTTTAGCTCGGGGAGAGGAGAAGGGATTTAATGCGGCGGCGATTTATGTGGGAAATCGGCGGCGCGCGAGTGGGCTGGATAGTTTTATTGTGCCATTTCTTTTTACGAGTTTTGAAAGTTGGATGTTTTATAATCGAGATTTATGAGAGGTTAGCGTCTGGGGTAGAGTCTGAGGCTTGTCCGAACGGTCTTGGCTGTTACTACTGGTGGGATGTATTCTGTGTCTACCACAGAAATTAGCAAGCTAGAATAATGAGTTTTAAACAACAAACAAAGCAAATTGATTTTTAAAAATACAATAATATTAAAAAACACACGATCCTCGCATAAAAAGCCAAACCATCACACTTAAACCCTCCGAAAAACCTCCACTCCCTCTCTCCCCCCTCCCAAAAAAAACGGCTCAGCCAAACGACACCAATCCCCCCACCCTATTATAAAAAAATCCAGCATCCCCTGTGGAATACACATCCGAAAGCTCGCCTAACCTCCCACGCTCCCGTCACTCTCGCCCTACTCCCTCCCATTAAGATCCAAGCTCGAGTGGAAAATCATGACCCGGCGCGGCGCTAATTCAGCACATATAACCGAAATCCTCGGACCGGCGGCTTGATGTGTGTAACGCAGCTAGAGGCGCGGGGAAACGCTCGACGCGTGAGCTGCCCTAATGGGAATTCGAGTACTTCTGATGCGCGCTACGTGACCCGCGTTGCTCCCGCCGAAAACTCGAGAGTGAGAGAAAGAGGGACGGCGTGGAGGCGATGGGAGAGCGGAATAAGCCTGGACTTTAGTGCGTCTTGGCGTGCAAGAAGGCGTATATCGGGATGGAGTGCGGGTGTGGAGGCAAGTTGGTTAGGAGATTTTCTATGATCCTCTTTGATTTATTCTTGGAGGAGCTGTCGGATTTTTATTTTCAAACTTAAGTTTGAGGATTGAGTTGTTAAACATTCCGTGCAAACAATTCTCCCAAAGCCTTGAAACAATGCGCATCGTCTCCAAATAAAAAGAAAGTAATTTCCGCAATCCAAAACGTCAATCCCTCGAGCACCCACCGAGATGACAATTCAATTTTCAAACACCCTCGCGTCCCACATCGACTACCCCACCCCTTTCGAAACTAATTACAAAGAAGCCGGCGCCCTCGTCGATATAGACAAAGATCGCTTAAGCCCGGCCGTCAACAAGCGCCGGCAGTAGCCCGGCTTCCGCAAAAAGGGCAAAAAAGCATTATCTAGAGCCTCCTAGCCTGCACCGTAAGCCCCTCTTCCTTTGTCTCCTCTCCCGCGCTTGTCATTGTCTCTCCCCGCCCGCTCAGTGCGCTCTAATCTCAGGGCTTTCCATCGCTCGACTCTCTGCACTCTTGCGCTAACTTTTTCTCTCTTCTGCGCGTGCTTGCAGCCTCGGACCTGGACTGCATAAGGGCGCTGTTCAACGAGAAGGAGAAGGAGCTGTCTCTCGCCGTGGCGAAGGTCGAGGAGCTGACGCGACAGCTGGAGGAGCTGAGGGGCCGGCACCACAACGGCACGGGCACAGCCGGCCACCTGAGCACGCCCGCAAGCGCCGAGCTTGAAAAGCTCAGGAGGGAGCTGCTGGTGAGTTTCGATCTACCTATGTGTATGTGTATGGGCATATGAGGGAAGGGCTTTTTCTTTTGCGCGATATACGGGGATGCTGGCTCAGTTGAGTCTGGAGCGTCGGTGGATGAGGTCGCAGTCACGGTTCTTTCATATATAGTCGAGACGCTAGCGACGGGAATTCTGTTTGAATATAAGCGGCGCGGCGTCAAAGTTGTTTGAAGTTCCGCGGATCGCTCCGAGTTATTTTATTAATTGAATTTCAAGTTTGATAGAAAATTAACTTTAAAAGGGAGAAATTAAGTTCAGCTGTTTGCAAAGTCGTTAGCGTTTGAAGACAGTTTAAAAGTGAACAAGAACTAGCGTTAAACTTGTCCAAGTTTTTACTGCGGGAAATTTCCTAGTTATGATTTATTCTGGGGTAAGTGAGTGGAGACCATTAAACTGAAGAATATTTGTATTCTAATAGGAGCCTTAATGAATTTTCTTCAGTCAAATTCTAATTAATTTATCTTAAAGATAACTTTCCTAATCTGCAGTTATAAGACTTTATCATTTTTTCAAAACTTTGTAGTCCAAGCGTACCGCGTAAATATCAAATTATTCCACTGCCTAACATCATCAAACAACCAACACCCAATCCCTCACCTCAAACTAACTCACCTCATCTCTCCCCAGTACCGCAACAAAATGAACGAGCAGCAGAACCAGGTGGTCTCGCAGCAGCGGCTGGCCCTGGTCCAGCGTCAGGCCGAGATGGCCTCGATCGACGCCCGGATAGCCCAGCTCCAGGGCCGCCTCCAGCGCAAGCGCGCCCTGAACCAGCGTCTCAGCCAGCAGCTCGCCGCTCAACAACAGAACAACAGCAGTCCGGCCAGCAACGTCGGTGGCAACCAAACACGGCCCGACGCCACCGGCGCCAACACCAGCGGCAACAGTCCCAAGCTGGACTTTGGCAGCACGGCCAGCAAGCCCAGGCCTGCCGGTAACATCGCCGCGATCGAGCCCTACTCTCACATACCTAATGACAATGACTTCAGCTTGAACAAGAACGATCCCAAGTATCAGACGTTGCCGTACAACACCAAGTTCACGGTGAATTTCAAGCAGACAGAGGATGATGTTAATAAGAACAAGATACAGCACAGCGCGAGCGCGTCGCAGCTGGGCCAGAGGACCACCAACTTCCAGCAGTTCGGCCATCAGATTGCTCACAGCCAGTCGCAGTCGCATATCCAAGGTACGTTGATGGAAATCCCTTACCGAATTGCCTAACTTTATTGAAGTGTTGATTCATCGTTCATTCTTCTTTTACAGGCCAATCCCAGCCGCTGAATTCCAACCAGCAACAGCAGCAGCTCAACTCGCCCAACCAGACGAGCAACAACAACAACAACAACAACATCAACAACAACAATAACAACAACAACACTGCCAACCACAACTTTCAGACGGAGAGCAATCAGAGCCCGGCCCAGACGATTCGCCTGCTCCAGCAGCAGCACCACAGTCCCCAGCAGCAGAAGCAGCAGCATGGCTCGACGAGCTCGTCGACGTCGAGTCTCTCGTCGAGCAACCAGAGCGGCCAGAATCACAGGGGGATGCCGACCCACCAGAAGCCGGTCTCCAGCGTGGCGCCGAGCTTCCCGGTCAAGTCGCCGATTTATCAGACCTCCTCGACGAAGATACACCCGGTGATGCCGCAGACGCTCAGTCTGATAGGCAGGGGGCATCCGGCTGCTCAGACCTATGCAAGCAACGTAAATGCGCAGAATCAAAATAGCAGAGGTAAAGGTCGATTATTGCTTAAACTTATGTTTACTTGATAAATGAAGACTTGATGAACCAATGGCTCTCTCTTTTTAGACGCGAGCTCGGGGATGGTGTCAGGACTGCAGAACGGCCAGCAGCAACAGCAGCAGGAGACGGGCTTCCCGAGTCGACACAATTACCCGGTGCCGGTGTCGCAGCAGCAGCAGCAGACCGCATCCCCGCACGTGCCGACGACGGCGGCGGCCTATCAATCACAAAACTCGCCGAATTTGCTGCAGAGTAGCGCCGCGCCGAGCTTCCCGGGTTACGGCTACGGCCAGACGCAGCAGCAGGGCCTGGACGAGCGGCTCAAGATGCCTGAGAAAATGTCTGGTAAGTAGCTTAGTAATTTGTTCTTTTTATACAGTGCTGCTATAAACACTTTGAAAAAGATAAATGAATTATTTTAAAAATACGTTTG
>JAPYZA010001535.1:0-20570 GCA_030522685.1 Eupelmus azureus | reverse complement strand
AGAGAGAGAGAGAGAGAGAGAGGACGGGGAAGCTTTGTGCTTTAAAAATTTTTATATTTTGAAGCTTGAATTGTACGAATGCCTTGAACGTGGTATTGCATGACACCTATTCCATTAGCTGAACGGAATTGCAAAAGAGAAATTCTTAGTTTTTCAGATGTCTCTTGATTTATTCTGTAAATATATTAATAATTTTACTCTTGCTAAATCTTTATTTGGTAAATTGGTTAGAAAATTAGGTTTATTTTATAATGTCGTTTACCTCTTATATATGCAAAAGTAAGAAATCTGTTGACTCAGAATAGTACCTTGAAAATACGATCAACTTGAGAGATATCGATTACATAATGACGATCAAACTAATTTCAATCTGGACAAATTACTGAATAATTTAACAGTAAAATTACGTAAATACCGTGACGTAAAGTTACATATTGTGATTGTTAGAGTTCAAAATATTTATTGAGAATTAAAAATTAAGATGTGCTGTATTAGAGATAACTTTATGTAATAATTTTATTTATCTTTCTCAAATACTGTATTTGTATGATAAATAATAAAAAAAAACTATATTATAATTATCACTTTAAATTAACTCTCTTGGAATGTTAGAATGAGATAAATTTTTCATAGCGCGTAGTACAAAGTCAATCACTTAGACATTTGTCACCCGATATGTATGTGGCATTATTATGTTCCTTGCAAAGTGCATTTAATCACTGATGAGTCGAGACGGACGTTACATACCTCGAAGAAAAAAACGGATTAAAAATCGTTAAGAAAATTGTAACAAGCACTGGTTTTTCCTAATCGAGCGGCAAACGACTGGGTATTTCCTACTATTAAAAATTCACGTGCTTTATGTAAACTCTCTTTTCGAATATGTGCGTTAAAATTAAATAAGCTTTTCTAGTAAATTCAATTATAACAAGATTTTAATTACAAATCTTTTTCAATACTTAAGAGTTCATATATGTCTTTGTTCAAGTATTTACTGTATTTCACAATGTTAATTTAAAGTCTTTCTTTAATAATTTGAATAAGAAAAAGAATGTTAAATATATAAGCAACGTAAGTTAAACAAGACGTTTAAAAAAAGTCTTGAAAAAACAAAAATCAAGTTATAAAATAGAATAGATATAGCAAATGATTTTTTTTAAATAGTTAAATGTTTAAAAAAGTGATAAAATATAATATAGCTCAGTTTTTTCCTTGAGGCATTATTCGTCTTTTTTAATATTATTTGTGTATGAAAACCATTCCAATAAATTTTGTTCAACATTAATTTATGCTGTAATAAGAAGTTAAAAGTATTATAAAGGATGTATGTATATAAATAAGAGGCTTTTTCAAATGGTATTTTGAATGTTTATTTCATATTTTTTAAATAAATTCATTTTTACGAATATAATATCTATTATTATAATATAATAATTATCATTAGCATAATAAAAAATTCATAATTACAATATTTACAAGTCTTTTTAACAATAAAGCTTATATTACTCAGTACTTTTAAGTGGCTATGATAAGAAAAAAGCCACTGCGCATTTGGATTTTAAATCGTCATTATAAACGAATCTTGGAATCTATGCCAAACGAAATTTCCATTACGGTTCTAGGAACATAGAAATACATGTTTACACTCATCCTATAAAAACAATCGCTTGTTATTATCAACAACAAAATTACTTTTTTAGAGATACAGTATATTATTAGACATAAATCCTACGACAATTCTAAAGCAAATTGATTTAGCAGTATACAAATTTTATGTTAAATTTCCGATTTATTATATTTTATTTATATTTTTTATTAAAAATTATTTTTTAATAAAAGCGTGTGAAACAAAATCTTAATCGTTTTTTTTACATATTAATATAAAAGCGGTATCAACTTTGATTCTTATTGCATCAGTTATACAGGAAAAAAAAACTTATTTAGTTAGCTGATGCAAAATTATATTTTACGCTTGATTGAAAGAATTGAAAATTGAATCTAATTATTCTGTAATTAGATAACATTTGTGCTACTGCTAGATAAGATTTATACATAAATTTTAAATTGCTACCTATATTTTTTTTTATTTTTTAAAAATTTAATAATTGTTTAGAACCTTACAATGAGATGAAGGATAATTTTTCTAATTTTGTAAATATAATGTATGATAATTACAACTTTTTTCTTCAGGAAAAATCGCTTGAAACAAAATTTGTTTTCTGTAAATAATTTCATTTAATAAATACTCGCAAGAGGCTAAATACTTGATTTATAAAACAAATCAATAAAGGTAATGTAATTTCTAGGTGTATCAGTCATTCAAACAGCAAAGATACCTTAATGGCCCCGAAGACGAAGTCATCGAGTCTCTTTGAATATTTCAACCATGCTTATAAATAATTATGACGTAGACTAGCTCCGGCTTACGCGGATATAGCGAAATTAAACACTCGTGAGCTCAAAAATACGCGACGCTCAAAAAATTTTAATGAATTAAAATCCTACACATCGTACTTTCAAATTTTACTCATCCACGAATATAATATAGCATCATAATATGGTAACATTTTTTTTTAACAACCAAAAAAGTTCTCCAACACTTTTTTCCCAAAATCCTGAAAGTTCTACCAAGTATCGAAAGGTAGAATTAAAATCCAAGAGTTCCTTTATACTGTACTGAATAATTTTTATTCATCAATGTATGTATGGAACTACTTAAAACGCATAAGCATACATTAATATGCAATACATTATACATTACGGGCAATATGTACAAATTTCCTACTACTTACATCTAATACGCAACTCACTCGTCCGTAAAAACTTTCATCCACCAGCTCTCACAACTCCACAAGTATATCGCTAAAAAATTTGTTCCTACTCGTGATATGAAAATGTTTCAGCTTTATCAGCACTAAATCGAGACGCTTCTCTCCTCCAACAAAAAAAAAACAATCAAACAACAAAACTCACAATTTATTCAAAGTCAAACGCACGACTTACAAAACACTCTGATATCTCAAGCCCGGGCTACGCTGGCCGCGAAGCCTGGCATCTCCCTGAACTCGGGCTCCTCTGTCGGGGTGGCCCCGTGCCTCACCAGCTCTCGGGCCAGCTGCTCGTCGATGCAGCTGGCGATCTGGTAGGCTGTGTAGCCAGAGTAGGTCGCGGCGTCGAGCTGCGGCCTGCACTCGTTCAGCAGGTAGACGAGCACGTGTAGCTGGCCGTGCTCCAGGGCCAGGTGTAGGGCCGTGCGGCCAGCCAGGCATTCCTGGGCCTCGAGGTCGGCGCCCTGCTGGACTAGGAGGGAGACTAGGTCGACGTGGCCATTGGACGCGGCGATGTGGAGGCACGTCTGGCCTGTAAGCAGAAAAGATAGATGGGGCATGGTTAGATTTTTTTTTGTTTGAAGTGTTTGGTGGCTGGGAATGTTTGATGGTTTGTGTGCTTGATCTGGTCGAGATTTTGATGTGTGATTTGATAAAGATTTGGATAATTTAGGGAATCGATCGTTTAAATTTTCTTTTGTTTTATGTTTATGTAAGAAGGTTTAAGTATAAATAATAACGTATTGAAATTTTATTTATATACGGGCTTTTTAAACCATAAAACTCTTGCGTAAGAAAGTAAACTCATAAATCAGATAAAAAATTTCGCATAATCAATAGGTAAATAAAGTGTGTAAACAGATTGAATTACAGTAGTAAAAAAAACTTTGATGTAAAAAAAACTTGGAAGTTGAAGTCGAGTTCAGTTCAATAGAATAACGACAAAGAATCTTAGAAAACGTATAAAGTGAATCACTGCCGGAACATTCTATTACCAGAATTAATTATCTTACTCACGTTTGTAAGATAATCTAAAGTTGATTGTAAGGATTAAACTTTAAAAAATTCAATTTTTATAATTTTTACATTTGAACTTAAATTATTTTCTATAAAGTTTACGTTAGACAAGAGATTTAGATTAAATAAAAGATTTGGATGAACACATAAGTATATATTTAATATTTAAATTATGATTGGATTAAATAACGAATACGTAGGAGTTTATTTTCTAAAATCTGCGACATCTTTAAATTTACGCAACATTGTTCAAGACATATTTTGCTTTGAAAAAAAGTAAATTTCCAGGCGCTCTTCAAGTTTCTGGGATTCCCGAGAATTTTATCTTTTCTACGTGAACCATCCACATGGTATCTGTATCGTCATGCTTTTAAAATATAAATTGGACGCTATTGTGAGTGTAAATTAAATAAAAATATCAATTACGCTTCGGAATTAAAAAAGTGTTGATTAAACCGTATTTGTCATTGTATTAAAACTAATTTAATGTCCATTTGCGAGTATATTAATTGCCTGAGCTATTCAGATTTAGATATAAGATTTATTTAAATAGCTTTTTAAAAACGTTGCACATCAGTTTGAAATACGATACTGCGCATTCGGTAATAAAGCCATTGTAGAATAATTTTGTAAATTATCCGGTAGAACTTGTAAGACTTTTATTTCAAATCGGTAAATAACTATGATATTGCAAAACTTTGAATTGCTTTGAAAAATTTTGGTAGTGATTAATTTGAACAGGAAAAAAAACGAAGGAAATCACATCGTAACGGATTATTTCATGATGTCATTCACACTATTAGGCGTCCGATCAACTTTCCAACGTCGCGCATATCGCGTGGGGAATTCCAAAAGGCTCGTCCAATTCTACTCTTGGTCAAAGTCTCGAACATACGTGAAACGTAACAGACGGTTATTTAGAAATGCGCGTTGGAAATTCGTTTTTTTTTAAAGACTATTGTTTAACAAAAGCATCTAAAAGCGAATGTTTATTCATTTATTTTATAAACCTATTCTTAATGTTTAAGTAAACGGCGATAAATTTTCTAAATTCTTGGTAATTCAAAATTCTTTGATCAGAAAAAATTCGAACGGGAATAGCGGACTTGCGAAAATCACGATTATCTCATCAACTGGATTAGAACGAAATGTCGACGTGACCCGATAACCTACAATATAATGTCGAAAACGAAGCAACTTCATTTCATACCGCGTAATACTTGTTTTTGTTTCTTTTCGTAAGCCAGCTTTTTCGCGACCATGTCATAAAAATCATAAGCAAAATTCCAGTTAAGAAAATTTTCAAGTGTACCGTCTCACTATGAGCAGAAGGAGAAACAACTACCTGCCCTGCTTATACGGGTAAGAGCGATTTCTTGGTAATCAAGAAAAACTTATCAAAAAACGATTCTAACCTATTGCGAAAGCTCGAACTCGGTGACTACACGGTTTCTCAAACCACGTATACAACCAATATATCAATCCGATAAAGAGACCTAGTAAAATAATGAAATTGACCACTAGACCGATAGGCAAAAACCGCTTATCATGTCTTCTTTTCCAACGCTTCATTCGACGACTCGCTTAAGCTTTCGGTCACATACTCAAACACATAGTCAGAAGCGTATATCTGCCTTAGATGCAGCTACGACGATTGGCCGTTCGACGACGAGGAGGTGACGGACGGCTTCTTCAGCCGGAAATGCGATCCGCCCAAGAAGCCGGATAACAAGTGTCCGGAACCGAAACCCCAAGGTACCGACCGACAAAATTATTTTTCGCCCCCACCAAACGATCACGCGCTTTCCTCTACCCACTCTCCCTTCGATCTCCGATTTCCTCGACGCCGATTTCACGCGGGAATCACAATCGGCGAGGAAAAGTCCAGCATTCGCACGCACGCGCGGAAAGATCCATGATTCACGCAGCTCTTTCTCGTTAATCCAGTCCCCGCGAATGATGCAACCGCGCGCGATTAGCTTCTCCGAAAAGCAATGCACCAAGCACGCATCTCTCTCGTTACAGCCGGCTGCAAGACCGAGAAGAAGGACCCCTGCAAGTCGGAAAAGAAGAAGGACCCCTGCAAGCCCCAGAAGAAGGACCCCTGCAAGCCGCAGAAGAAGGACCCCTGCAAGCCCCAGAAGCGCGATCCCTGCCCGAAGAAAGCCGACCCCTGCAAGCCCGCCAAGCCGGACCCCTGCAAGCAGCAGAAACCCGCCAATCCCTGCAAGTCGAAGAAGCTGCCGGCCTGCGGCATCTCGAACGAGCACAAGAAAGCTCGCAAATGCGTCGACAAGACACCTCGCTCGCGCAATCCCTTCATCATCTTCTTCCTGACGCTCTACTATAAATGCCCGCATCGCAAGGTGACGGAGGTGGCGCGCGAGGCAGGCAAGGAGTGGTGCCGCATGCCCGAGCCCAGCAAGGAGCTTTACAAGCGCATGGCCAAGATCGAGCAGAAGAAGCGCAGGCGCAAGCAGAAGGGATGCCGCCATCGCAAGAGATGCTAGGCCTAGTGTTCCGTATAAGTGGGATTTTCGTGATTATTGTGGAAATTTAGGCTTTCGTCCGGGTGGTTCGTTTTATTTTTGATTTGTTGGCTTAACGACTGCTTTAAATTCAGACGTAGATTAGCTCTGTGACGCGTTTGTAGCGACTTTTTCTATTCGCCAAGTGTAAACAGACGTATATAGCAAGCGGCTCGGCCGTCTTGGTGTGCGATGCCGCTTGATTGTTTTCAATAAAATAACATGCCGATTAGCCGCGTAAGGTGTTTATTATAAAACATTACGCTCGAGCGTCAGCAAGCTTTTTGAGAGAAAAAAAACACAGCGCGCTGAAACTCCGCTGTGAGAAAATTTATCTAAGTTATTCAAGCGCCCGTATATACACACATTCCTGCGCGTATCGCGCGCTTATGAATATTTAGCCTATTCAAATACTCCATCTAATCAAGTGACGCACTTCTTACGGCCTCCCGTCATCCTTTCGTTAGCTTCGGCAGAAAAATTTCTCGCGCGGAATCCAGCCTCTATATTAAAACCGCTGCAAGAAACTCTCGGATTTATCTCGAAGATTCAGCGAAACAAAAAAAAAATCAGGTTACTCGTTGTTATACACTCAATTCACTGGAAAAAAAGTGAGATTCCGACCAGACGTGCAGTCATCGAAGTCAGCCGAGCGGACGACCGTTGACCTTCCGCCCCCGCGTACACACCGCTGTTTCCACGCCGCTCGGCGCTGTTCACGCAAGGCGTTACTAAGTAGGTATATGTCATTAGCGATTGCGGAAAAATAACGTCGAAGTTACGTTTCAAAGCGCTATGTGAAGCAAGACTCATCGGATTTATCGCCGAAAGCCCGAGAATCGAAGCGGATGTGTAGTGTGATGTTACGCGGGAGTTTAGATTTTGTTATCTACTCACTGCGTCCCCTTTTCTCGCGCAGTGTTATATACAGTTTTTGATAATAAACGTACTTTTTCGGCCGCGTGATATCCAGCTGCGAAGCTGCAACTCCCGCTGATTACTTTTTCCGCGGCCAATGGAAATTTTTTTCGCGATCGCTTCGGGTTAGATCGACGATTTGGAAATTGAGCAAGATTCCGTCTTATCGGGCAGTTTCTTTTTTTAGCGAGAATATATTGAAAGTAATAATGTGCAAGCTTTGAGCGAGATAAATTTTGTTGATACAATGTTTTTAATTTTTTAAAGATCCGTGTTGTTAAGCATGCGCGTTTAGTCAGATGTATGCGCGAGGGAAACGACGGAATTTGGCCAGCGACATATATGGAACATTAATTCGGCGCGTTTCTTTTTTATTTTACGAAAGCCGCTTTTGTGGGTCAAGAAACCGCGAGCGCGAGCGGCGTCACGTTTATGCTCGGGATTACCCCGAGTTCGATTTCACTGTGGAGGTGGGGGGACTATTTCTGGGCACGTGAACAAATGGAAAAACCAAAAAAGAAATTGACACTTGCTCTTTCTTCTTTTTGTTTTGCGTAATCACAATGTGGGGGATTCCTCGTTTGGTATTGTTGTAAAGTTTATCTTGCACTTGTATGTGCGCTAGATAAGACGGCTATTTTCGGAGTATTTGAATAGTTTTGAAGTTTTTGCGATAAAAGTTAATTGTTTTTGAGGGAAAATTATATTTTAATTTTAGTTTCTCGATTTTCATAAATCATTGTTTTATTTATCCATTGTTTACTTGAATTTTGTATTTATGTTTGTAATGAATGATGAAAAATTTTAATTTCTGTCTGATAATGTTTACTCACCAGTATAATTTCGCTGCTCCAGATTTTGTGGCACATGTGGTAAATTTTTCAGCAATGAATTCTTCTCAAAAGCTTCAATAGGTTCTGTCAAAGCCTTAGCACAGGCCAAGTTACCATTAATACATGCTAAATGAAGAGCTGTATTGCCTTCGTAATTTCTGATGGAAAGATCAGCTCCGGCAAGAACGAGGCTTCTCACAATTTTTGGCTGATCAGTGATGACTGCAAGATGTAGAGCTGTCTGAGTATCATCATTTAAAATGTCAAAGAGATATGGATGTGGCGCTATGTTAATTAAACTTAAACTGGCCTCAAGAAAGCCTTGAATAATTGCATCATGTAGAAGCCTGGAAAAAATAATGAATCCAAATTTATTGATTTGATTAGTTATAATTTTCAGAGTGATAAAATCTATGATTGATGTCTATTTCACACATTCAATATAATTTTTATTTGTTTATGAATTTATAAAAAACATAAATTAATTGTATAAACATTTATACAATTAATTAAAATTTGTATAACTTGTTGATAACAATACAAGGTAAACTGCTAATAAAATCTAAAAGTACTAAATTACTCTTATGAAGATAATTATTTTTTATTTTATAAAAGCAATAAAATTATATTTTTTATAACTTTTATCTTTATTAGTTTTTCTTTATTAGTCATAAAAAGAAAAAACATTCTAGTAAAGGCCATACTAAGACTGTTAAGATAATTGTTTCAATAATGAAAAAGCATTGGGTTTTTCCCAAAGGAGTCTTTGTGTCTACGTAACGCTTTACAGAGATTTCACAACAGTTTTAAAAAAGATGGAAAAAAACCAAGCATTAACACTGAACTACATCAAAATCAATAGATATTTTCACACACTAAAGAAACAAACGAATTTATGAACTATTGTTACTTACGTATCTCCATCATCATTCTGTGTGTAATAAAGCTGCCAAGGTTCTTGGCAAGATTTATGAAGTTTTTCCAAACTTGTAGATATTCTTCCAGAATCAATATTAATAGGTGCTGATTCAGTTATGGGCTCTAGATGTACTTTAGAGTCAAGCAAATTCAGGGACACCTGTTTGAGCGACAACTGGTCGAAGCTGTCGCTGAGTCCAAAATCAACACCACTATCCATAGCTTTGAAGATAGGCTCCTCAGCAACCGGCAGAGTATCTTCAGATATGGAATTTAAAGAGATCTCAGAACTGCAGCTGTAGCTAGCAGAATTGAAATTCGACAAAAAACCAGAGTCTCCACCTGCGGAATCCAGGCAGTCTTTGTCGAAGCACTGCTCCAGATCGCTGGCTGGCTGCTGCTTATACATCTTTGCAACTATCTTCAGCAAAACTCAAAAGCGTCAATGAAAACCTATCACTACTAATCTTTGGCAATCAATGGCACGCTATTCTGCGCGTCGAGAACGAAAAGTCAACAATCGCTCGACGCTCAAAAAGAGTATAAGCAAAAATCCGTACACGATGAATAAACAAAAAGAAACTCTAACACTGTGCCTACGCGTACAATATACTACGTCTCCGGCGATCCAATACAGCAGAGTTCCTTGTATTTACTGTCCAGATAAACTTCACAATCCGTAACGATACTCATTCCACACGAGCTGACTTGTTTTATCAAAACTGGCGTGCGCGACGATCGATCGGCTCGCTATGCAAAGAGAGTATAAGCTCGCTATTCAGCCAGGAGATGTACTCCTCCTTGGCGATCTCGCTCGCAACTGAAGAGACGCGCACCGCGACCGCGAGCATATAGAAATCCCCGCGCGATTCGCGGGGAAACTTTTTTACGCTCCCACTACGATTACTTTTGCCGCGCTACTAACTCGACCCCTGGCGGCGCGCGCGGAAATTTTCGTAACGAATAAAAAGTATATATGTATATATTTGCGAAGGACGTGTGTCAAAGCGCGCGCGCGATGATGCAGTCTTGGGTTTTTTTACGACCGGTTTTTTTCGGGCTTTTCTCTTCGGGTGCGTGATCTATTGGATCGGCGCGATGACGTTTTGGCATTAGAGTTCGAAAGCGTTTCCGGTTTTGCCGTCGGTGTACGCGGTAACAGCGAAAGTGAAAGGAGGTTGAAGAAGGTATTTTTGTGCGCGTGTGCAGATTTGTTTTTATCATGCGGGGTTTAGCTGTCAAGTGCACGCACGCGTGATGAAGTTCACGTAGTTGTACAGATGGAGGACGAGTGACACAAAGGACTTTTGGACCGATGGGCGTTTGCGTCATTGCGAAAGTCCGGCAATTTGTTTATCAGCTTGATTGAAGAGATAGTGGTGAGTGTATGTATTTGTTTAGTTGTCTATGCTTTGTGTTTTGCCACGGTAGTGGTAATCTTGTGTCTCTGCGCGTTTTATTTACGTTGCAAGTTTTCGACCCTTTAGTTACCGGTATCTTGTATTTATTACGCGGAAATATAGAATGTATTTATTCTTATTAGATAGAAAAACAATTTTTAAAACATTGACTGTGTTCTTGAATGTACAAAAAACGTATTACTCAATTTAAATTATGCTCAAATTTAACAAAAGTCGCTCTGTTAAATAGCCGTCAGATCTGGCAGGTAAATCACGGCAATATAAGACGGTTTGATGCATTTTCATTTTTTATGATCATCAACACAGGCTAAACAATAAAAAAGGGTTAATATAAAAGGCGATCGTGGAGTGCGTGCCGAGTGTAGGAGCGGGGAGGGGGTGTTAGAAAGAGACGTCGCTATATGATGCACCCTTCAAAAACCGTTAAATTTGAATATTATTCGAATTGAGATTTGACGTACGTTTGTAGCAAGAATTAAATAGATTATAACTGAAAATTTGATAGAGTTAATTTGGGCTTGAAATGTAGGAAGTGAAAAATTTAAGATGAGTACTACATATTGAGGAATTGACACATAAGCAACGAATATAGACTTGTATCTTCGTTGACATAAGTATAAGAAGTGGAAATTAAGTGTGTTGTATGCGTTTTTTTCAAACACTCTTAAATCGTGTTGATTTCTGAATAAAATCATTGTAGCCTTAATTTATCTAAATTAGCCAAATTGGATGTTACTCATGAAAACTACAAGTCTTATATGACACTGAGAGTATACTTTTGTAATAATAAGATTGATATTGATGCGAGTTATTGAAAATGTATGGGTAAATTTACCTTTTTCTTTGTCTAATTTCCTTGATAATTGTTTTGAATATAGAAGATACTAAAGACTTGTAATTACGAATAATTATCAATTTTAGTCATTTTATTTTTAATTATATAAAAATTTTACAGTAACATTGATTTTTGCAAAAAGAATAAAATGACAAGATATTTTAGCAAAACAATAAGTTAGATGAAAAAAGTGAGTTCTCACAAATTTTAAATAAGAACTTAAGGATAAACTGACAAACTTAAATTATGTTTCTACGTGAAAAATATTTCCAATCAACTATTTTATAAAAATATTTTGTTTTTAAATTATCAGAACTTTTTTTTGTTTAACTATTATAATCGATTAATTACACAGGAACATTCATAGCTCTAAGTCATGTAAAATTCCCAAAGATAGTATGATTCAGCAACTATGTATTATAAAAAATTAATATTTTAAAAACTTAATTTTTTTAAGAATGAGAATAATATTAACATTTCAAAAACAATAAAATTGAAAATTATATTTTTAATTTATATTAATACTTTTATTCATGTAAAAAGGCACATATTTATAGGAATTACTTAAAATATAACTTCATCAGTATAAAAATAATTTTTTACAAAAATATACATTAGTAGCACTTGGACCATCCCTTTTCATGAAAATACATGTTCAAGAATTCCTTGCCTTATCAATGCTTCACACTGAGATCTTGGAAGTAAGTGATATGTATTTTCTTTCAAATTAACAACCTGTCCATCATCGAATTCAAACTTTCCATAATTTTGAATACAACGGACCTATGTAACATTAGATATAATATAAAATTATTAAATTCTTTTTACATTATCGATTATTAGACCTATACATTGACTGTTCCAATTTTAAAAGACTTATTTTCTATGCTTATACACAGAAAATAAGTTTTTTCAAATTAGAACTATCGGTATTTATTATATATTATGAAGATGTTACCTCTATATATAAGGATTTTGGTGGTTGAACATCATTTACAATATTTAATCCATCTTCTCCAATAGATTTCATGTAAGTGGCAAGAGATTTATTATAAGCATGAAACCACTGAACTTCAGGACTAATTAAATTAGCACTAATTTCAGGAGGTAAAATACTACCCAGTTCCCATCGAGCTTGCCTTAACCGCCTTACTCTGTGGTACAGGTATGCCAGTAAACAACGTTTATTCCTATTCATGGCATAATGGCGAACTATTAAGGTATTCTTGGGTGCAGTATTAGTTTCACTAATTGTTTCTCTGAACATGTAAAAAAATTAATAAAATATTTTGATAGTATTTGAAATTTTATTTGTAAAAGTACCTACACATCTTTTGAATTCTCCTCAAATAATGATATAATTTCTTCTATTACTTGTCGAAATACAGCTTCCTACAATTATTAAGCACATAATTTATTCTTGTGTTTTTGAAATATAATAATTGATTACTTACGTTGAATGGTTTTATTTCTTCAGATTGCTCAAGTTCATGTATTAATTTTATAGCTTCTTTACCGAACATTATGTATACGAAAAATATTTATTTCTAACTGTTACACTAAATTTTTTTTTACGGTAACAAAATGTACTTGTTTACTTATGTTTCATTTGCTTAGTAAAGAACGAATGCATCTTAGCGGTAAAAGTTCGTAAAAGTTAGGTTAGGAAGCCAAAAGTAGGATTGATTTTACCGATCGAGCAAGTTACCGATTGGCAATTACCAGTGAATGGTATATAATTAGCAATTCGTGCACGTGATAATTTGTGAACCTACATACGATAACATAAATATGTAGAAACGTTTAGCATCGATCGAAAATATAAATTAGACAGCTGATTATGTACCATAATGTTTTTACTCTTTGTTGATATTCCGTGCGCAAAGCTCGATTTCGTGCACGCCTGAACAAAACAGCTTATGCTAAATCTCGCTTTGTGTATCAAGAATTACGGTTCGATAGATGAGCGAGAGTGTGATTTCAATCTTGCATGGCCTTTTTACCCTAGCTTCGCTCAGGAGCAAACGTCTTCGCGAAATCACTTTCTCCAATTAGTATCGAAATGTGCTATTTTAAATTATATTTTAGTAATTATGAACAAGTAATTTAAAAAATTACACCGTTAGTTTCAGTTTTTTTTTTTTAAATTACAACTGTCTTACAATAGTGATAATATTCAATTTTCATTTTTCAAATAAATAGCTAAAATCTTTTTTAATGTTTGTGTATTACATATCTGAAACTTCCAAGGTTACTGTTTTCAAAATCATGTTTTTGAAAAATTGACTTTTTAATATTTAAACCTTTGCTCGAGATTGTAGGAAACGAGTTAAAATCTAATATATAATTATGTTACTCTATTTGTTAAAATAATTATGGCCAGAATTTTACGTTATACACTTTTTTCTATCGCAAGAATTGATTTTTTATTAAAACTTATGAAGAAGAAAATTCCATTTTCAAAACGTGTATAACTTTTACCAAAATTTTAGTTAAGAAATGTATGTTTTTCAAGATTTTCTCAAAAAATCAATTTTTTAAAATACTTAATCATATAGCATTTATGGCCTTAAACGAACCAAACAAGCCGGAAAACGACTGCAATTTCTTTCGTTAAAACAAAAACTGTCAATATTTCAGCAAAATCTGTTTTCGAGAAAATTTATAAACATCATTTTTTGCGATGACGAAGACATATATCACTCCCCTATAGGACGTGCCTAAAAACCTGTTTAGGCTGAATTCTGTAAACTCTCAAACTCTGTAATAAAGCGTGTGATACTCAGAAAAAATTTGGTCAGGCTCTGAAAAATGATATCATCGCAATGATATCATAATCAGAAATACTGCATTTTAATTCATTAATACAAATCATGTAAATATACGATTTCTTTAAAATCACAAAAGGGAATAACATCATTTCAAATAAAATAAAAGTTTAATGTTTCTTTTTTTTTATAAATTTAAAATTAATATTATTGTATTACTTTAAGATAATAAGATGTAATTTGTTAATATAAACATTAAAATAATAAAAATAAATAAATCTTTCGGAAAGATAAAGTAAAACAGTACGAAATATTTTTCACAATAGTAGTTTTTTTTAGCAGTTTGCGCCATTAGTTTCGAAACATTTCTGATTGCAAAAAGGAGACGGAGTTTCAAAAGGATACTTTTTAAAACTGAAAATTTCGACGGGAGAAATTTTAATTTGAGGTCAAAGATATTACCACTTATAAAATTTTAGTCGAGTAAACTTATTAAAATTTCTTTACTTTCAAAAAAATTTTTGTAATATTTATGAACACGAATATGCAATATTAAAGCAGCGAAAGATTCGTTGGAGAACTTTAATTTAATTGAACACAAAAAATGATAGTTGATCAAAACTTCTGATGGACGCGGACAAAAGACGGAAAATTTTGCTTTTCATTAATTAATTCTAATCTACATAACATGGTGATTATGGCCTGAGTGACATTCGTACAGAATAACGGGCTGTAATTAAGAAGAAAAACAATCATTAAAAAAATGGTTTGAGACACAAATTTCTGATAATGGCTTTAAAAAAAGAAAGTTAATGTATTTTTTTTACAAAAAATTTAATAACAGTTAATTAAATAACATATTTACAATATTCATGAAATAATTTTTTTAATTGAATAATAAATAATTTTTTATATCTTTGCAAAAAAAAATCATTACAGAAGATATTTCTATAGTTTCCGTGGAATCTAGTTTTCTTTCGCGCACGTATTTCATTAGATTTCAGACACATATGACACGTTCACATATACAGTGCTTACATTTAACTTAGATCTTAAAATGAATCAGCCATAAATTTTGTGCAAATTCTTTTGACACACGTATCTAAGAAAACGCTAAAGAATAGAATAATGCTTTCTATAATTGAATCGTAATTTTTGATAAATAGAGTAACATAAGAATGGTTTATAAATTGGTCAATAATATAAAAATAATTTGATTAACATGAAAGTAAATAAGAGTAAATTTATTTAATTATATATTCATAAAAGAAATCAAATAAAAAAGTTTATTTTAATAAAAAATAAAAGAAATTGGCTTATCATGAAGCAGATGAATAATGCTACTTTATTGGAAAATATTAAATTCGTTCATTCAATGATATTTTGTAAGGATATCCATGAAATATGGTTTTATGTTTATGTGAAGTCATGCAAATAACTACATTGTAAATACATTTTTAGGGTTTATTTATAGATTAAGATCATTTCTAGAATGTAGTGCGAGTGTGGGATAATTACTAATGTAATTTATTTAGGATTTGGTTTTTGTAAATGTCCCTGAATCAATTAATATCAATAAATATGCATAAATGTGATTGTACAGACTGAAATAAATATATAGGATGCATTTGAAAATAGTCGACTGGAAAAATGCCTTTACGAAAAATTTTCTTCTGCCTGTCACAGCCATATATATATATATATATATATATATATATATATATATATATATATATGTGTGTGTGTGTGTGTGTGTGTGTTATGTGTATATACACAGTTGAATAAGATAAAAAGAAAACAAAAATAAAATTTGTAAGAACAGTAACACTAATTTTTTTCTGATCGATAAACTTATAGCTGACACTTTTTTAATATTATTTATGTAATTCTTCATATGTACAAATAATTAATATTTACAATACTTTTGCTTAAACTAGGTACACGTTACTAAAGTAACATCGTTTACGTTATCCTTTTCTATTTGCGTCAATAGAAACTCGATCGGAGGCATGTCTGTTACTATATAATAATAAGTATTTTTGCTTGGATTTTTCATATCTTCATCATTATAACGATACATCTACACGTACATTATTCCCTTTTTCTCGCGGTTTCGCATTGTATATGACATTGTTATCACGTATAATTTTTTCTTATGTACACAGAATCTTTTATAAAATTTGCATATTACGTAGTGTCTAAGAATCCCCGTTAAAAGCCCGAGAGAAACGCGCCAGGACGAGTAGTTGCCGTTGTTTTCTTTTTTCGCTGTTTTATATAGTCGCCATTAGAACAAAAAAAAAAGAGAAAGAAAGAAAGAAAATGAGATGTCATCGTGGAATTATTTCTATGTAGGTATTCAATTTAAAAGGCCTTTGTTTGCTCAGGCTTTCGATTTCTTTACTCATCGTTACGCGTTTCTTAGACTCTTTTATAGGTCGGAGAGAGTGAAGTGATCAGCTAATTCGAGTAGGTCTGCCCTTAATCTGCCATTAATCGTGAATAAGAGAGACGCTCCTTTCTCTTTATATTCTTCATTTATAATCGTTTATTTATAAATTAGAGTTTAATTACTTTTTTTCTTTAATAACCTGCACATCTAACTAGGCTAAGCAGGTTTACGTGTATATCTGTGAGTGTAAAGTATGCGTGTGTAGTATGTAAAGTTTACTTGGCGTGTATCTTCCTCTGTATGTTTAATGTAATGTGTATATGTATTTTCCATTAAAGTTATAACACTGTTAGTCAAGTTTCACGATGACACAGTGGCAGTGTTTTTAGATTTCCCTCCTAGTTCTCGTGCTTCTGGCCGCTAGTTTTTACTCCTCTATCGCGCGCCTCAGCGTTGGAGTCGCGCGCGTTCATTTCTTCGCGTTTGTTCATTTTTTTTTCTCTTCTTATGTTATTTGGCTTACGTAATTGCATCGCACGAGAAGCGCCGCGGCGCGCATATCTTCCACCTCCACTTCCTATGTATATTCTCAATTTTTTTCCTTATTTTTTTCTTTTTTTTTTTATTAGACTTACTTTTATGTAAACCGCGTATGCGCGCAACGCCGCGCGTCGACATACGGATGAGCTTTCAAGGATCTTTTGTTTTTCCTGACTTGGCGTCGCGGCGTACGGGAAAAACGCGTTCCAGTGAGAGAAGAAACTTTTGAAGTCGCGCGCTCAACATTTATGTTATATTCCGCTCTCGTTTAATCGAGGAGCGATCGTTAATATAGCCGAGGAATGCAATTTTAACACGTCATATATATTTGTCAATTCATTCGCAAAAATTTCGAGAAAATTACACACACAGTAAAAACGTCCAGCGTTTTTCGGGACTTTTTACACACTTTCATCGTTTACTTTTTTTGTCTTTTTTTTTCGTTTTGGTCCAAATCTTTGACTTTCACTGAAAATCAAGAAGTGGCTGCGCACAATACTTTACTGGAAAACATAATTCTTATAATTTATAAATATATCTTAACGACGAATAGAAAGTATATCAAACATTTCATATTCATTAAGCTCTCGAAAAAATATAAAAGAAAAAATACATCGAGCATCCCTCTCTCTCTCTCTCCTGCATTCTCAAAGAAAAAAAAGCGTCATTTTTTTTCTTCGTCGTCTTGGTAGATAATCGAATAATCTGCCGAGGTCATGCGCGCTCTCACGGATTGGAAAAGCGTATGTATACGCTGCGTCCGCGAATTCTCCCGTTTCTCGAGAGTGTATCCAAAAGCTTCTAAATCTCACGCGTCGACGAGAGAAGAGCCGACTCTCGGAGGATCCCTGAAAGCTCCCACCAGTGCCTAACGTTCGACTATAAATATGGCGCATGCACCGCGAATACCCTAGTTTTCTTCTCGCCTCCTTCTCCTCCGCCTCTCTCTCTCCTTCTCCTTTGCCACCTCCCGCGTTCATTCGATAGTATTATAGACTTTGCATTTATAGAAGCAGTGACACTGACTACTATTGTTCTCTAATATACGTACGAGGGCCGCGCGCGGCACTCGCTTTATCTTCTTATACACCGTTTATACGTCTTTTTTTATTAAGTTCCTTATTTATCCTGTTTATTTATCATTTAGTTTTAAATCGTAGCTTTACTCCTTAATAACTTTCATACTTTAGTAATCGGTTCATCGTCGCAGAATAGGAATCTTATAATATCTTATGCAATTAGAGCTAATGTCGTTTTGTACCATTGAGATGGGGCCCGAGAGGTGCAGCCTCGCAAGCTCGCGCCTCTATTAGCGCTGCGAGAGGAGCGCGCGAGCGCGTAGTTACAACGTCGTCCCTCGTCTGCGGCGGAATAAAATTGTCGGAAGTTGCCAGTCGAGAGCTAACGTATAAATACGCGAGACGAGCTTTAAATATAACCAGTCTGCGGCGCACGCTCGACTTGCGCCTATTCGAGCTAAAACTTTCTTTGCCCTCAAAGCGCGGCAAAGGGGGGGCGTTAAATCTTTGTTTATTGCTCGTTTTCTAATATACGTTTTCTCACCGTACCGGATCGCATACGCCGCGAGCGGCATCCCGACAATTTTTCCATCTTCCTTCTCCGCTTCCGTTTAGCTATACTCTTTATGCGTTTCGTCGTTTTACATATAGGAAGGCGCGCTCTCGCTTGCTTCTATATACTTCTCTCTCTCTCATTTGCATTCGTTTGAAGTCGCGCCCACGCGCCTGACATTAACATTGATTTATATCGCCTCTTGTATTAGGAACATTTGGAAAAAATTCAAGTTTTCAAATTTTCGTCGACTAAAAACCCGCCTCTCTCTCTCGGCCTGCACGCGGCGCTCGGAGACCTTCGGACTGTTTAACGTAGTTTTTAGCGGATGCCCTTGTGTGAAGTGTTTCGCCTTCGCGCGTCGCTAGGCGCCGACTATCGCCGCCGCCTTCAGCTTTTCCGATTTCTTTGCCATTTGACGCTCGCCTCGCGTCGATCGGGGCTCGTTTATTCGAAGAGGGCGAGTATGTCGTCGTTCGACGGCGGGTTTCCGCTGCTCGCCCCGCTGCTCGGCGGCGTGTTCAGGTCCGGCGGATCCAAGTACGAGAGCAGCTCCATCGGGTCGACCACATTGTCCGGTAACAGTTGCTAAAAAGGAAATGATTTGTCATTAGTCTCGACGTTGCATCGATATATTGCGGAACATCCATATTCAAATAGTAGAAAAGCGGAAAAGCAACTTACGTTGAGCGCCTCTTGGCCGGCGTCGCCGTCAATGACGGCCGTGGGGTCGAAGTTCAAGTCGGAGGCTATGATGTCCGAGGTGTCCGTGACGCCGGGAACGGCGGCGCTGCTGCCCGTCGACGTGTTGAGATTGTTGCCGCTCGTGTCTTGCGACACGGAGGGCGCGACGCTCGGGGGGCCGCTATTTCCGCCGCCGCCGTTGCCCGGCGTGTGAGGAGTGTGCGGCGTGTGGGGCATCTGCAACGCGAACGAATACATTTTTAGAAACTCCCTCTCTCTCGCTCTCTCGCTCGCGCGAGCGCGTTAGCTCTTCGTTTTCGACTTTATCCGAGAGAGCTTGCGTGCACGCTATACGCTAGCCTATTATTATTTCTGGTTATTCTCGGCCAACGCGCCTTCATAATTCGATAATAATATTTCTAATAAACCTACTTCGCCGAGGAGGTAGCGCTTTTTCTCGGACTCCACGGCGGACGTTCGTGAGGATGCAAATAGTCGGGATTAGTCTTTGCGAAAGTCACTCGATTTCTTTCTCGCGATTCTCGAGTCGTTATAGGATGATAGAGCGGAATATTAGTTTAAATTTAGAGGATATTAAAATTTGAATAGCGCGCAATAACATTGAAAATAGACTCCGAAGCTCCGCTTGTAAACAGTATACCGAATGCAATTGAGCCGGCTAAAAATAATCACGCACGTGAAAAGGGTAATCTCCAAATTACCTGATCGCTCAGTGATTTGTCGATGGCGTTCAGGTGGTCCAGCGAGTTGGTGTGGTCGTTGAGATGCGACAGCGGTCCCGTGTTGCCGTAATCGTTCTGGCCAGGGTTGCTCATCGACATGTCTCCGCCCATACCTCCACCCATACCGGCATTCACGCTGCTCGCCTGCGACACCGACGTCGACGACGGCGTGCCCGGATTCCGATGAGCCTGGTTGTAAGCCTGCTGTTGCTGCTGTTGCTGCTGTTGCTGTTGCTGTTGCTGCTGCTGCTGTTGCTGCTGCTGCTGCGCCGCGTGGTTATTGCTCATCATCGTGCCGTTGACGATGCTGCTCATGTCGGGCGGCATGTACGGGCTCATCGCCTGGTTGGTGTCGATCCAGCTGTTCATCGTCGGCATGTTCATGCTGCCCGGCGACATGGCCTTGGTTATCCTCTTGCACTCGTTGTCGTCCTCGGCCTTCTTCGGCTTCCAGTTCGCCGACGAGTCTATCGTTACTTCCTCGACGTCGGGCGAGTTTGTGCTCGTCAGGATGCCCCACATGTACTGGTCGACCTCGAGACCCTCCAGCTGCGCTGGTTTACTGTTTGGGAG
>JAPYZA010001534.1:0-20413 GCA_030522685.1 Eupelmus azureus | reverse complement strand
GTCTACATCCATACTGCTCTTGGTGAGTTCGACTCGGAAGCGAAGTATATCTTCACCGCAAGAAGCGCAAAGAACGACTGACTATGCAAATCGATAATATATATTGTCTTGCAACAAAGTTTCGATTCTCTACAGAGTATTTTCTTAGCTCTCCTTTTCTCCCTTACTTGATAAAAGTTTAACCTCAACAATGAGTTTAATTTCTCGAGTGAAGTCAAAGAGGTAGGGATACGGTAAGACGCGGTGGAAGGGGTAGGCGAAGGGCTCAGTCTCTGAAGAGAGCTATTACTAGTATGAAGTTAAATTGTGCGAGTTACTTACTTAGAATATGTATATGTAAGCTTGGTGACATTGTATCTTATTCGAGATACTTGTGCAAAAATGATTTTTTCTGCTTCAATAAGATGAACGATATAATACCAACACCAGTCGCTTCTAAATTTTAGAAACTCTTGTAAAGCTTTAAAAATTATTCATGAAAGTATAATCAAAGTTAAAGTAATAGAAACAAGTAACTATAATAACTTTGTTTATTGGAGTTCATTATTTTACGAAAACTCTCTACGTATTAAAAGTATATATAATCCGAAAAAAATGTTTTCAACGTATAGTGTATATATTTATTTCTACAAAAAAAAATGTTAATTTGCATCACTTACATACATCTAAACAATACTGGGAGGACAGTAAATCATTTATTAAATACTTCGTTTCAAGCATTAATAAATCTTAATAATCATAGTAAGTATGATATATGTATTGTATTATTACTACAATGATAGATGCCACTTTTCATCTTCACACAGCTTCTAAAGTTTCAAGTAAAAAGAAATACGACACCGCTGCATTAACAATCTAAAAAATAAAACATATTTAAATCCAAAATTTACCCTGGGAGAAAATTAACCAGAATCTGGCCAGATATATTATTTAGTTTAGCGCATCTGACCAGATTCTGGTTAATTTTCTACCAGATTATCACTAATTCATTAAGGTAAAATACCTTCAAGAACATTTCCATAGATATCAGAAAGTAGTTGTAAGAGCGGAGAGCCATTGGTTTCTGCGTCAGCAACAAGAGCACGTCGCTCATGATTCGCCTGTCCCCGGAGCCAGGCCAGTGGCACTCATAAATAGCCTCAATAACTTTTGCGCTCTGAAAATTTTCAAGTTCTGGAAATGCATACCCACATGATGTGTAAAAATTGTCAAGAATCTACGTATGCGTAGACGCTCACCTCAATATCGATGATACTTCCACAGTAGGCATAAGTGAAGGCTTGCAGGAATTTAGTAGCAAACGTGAACAACATGACTGATTGCCAGAAAGATAATTTAATAGACATCTGAAAATTGCACAAGTGCGGATTAATTTTTCAAATGAATTTTTCTCGTAAGAGTAGCTATTAGCTAACATAAATTAATTTTATTGAATAAAATTTTTTTTTATCGAATTAAAATGACTGTATAAAAATGTGTTTCAGACATCGCAAAACCCACCTTGGACAATTTGTAAATGTACTCGCAGAGCACCAGCGCGATGGTAACATAGAGCCAAATGACGATGAATCCAAAAACTTTCTGTAGATGATTCCGGCACTTTATCAGCATTTCGTGCTTCTCCAAGCATTGCCTGATCTCTTTAGGATAATCTTCGCTCGGCTTGAGACTAGCGAACTTGCAGGCCAGTAGACGCATCTGGCCGCAGATTTGAAAGATCCAGAAACCAAAAGCTGTGTCGGTGCCGCAGCCGATGCAGAAGAAGCAGAATGCCAGAAGAGCTTCGTAAGAGTAGATCAGATAATAGATCAGGCCGCCCGGCTCGAAGTCAAAGGGGTATTTGCCCGGATATACCAGCAAGAGCTTCCTGTTGGCAATAAGTAGGCTATTAATAATTATTTTACTGAAACTGATTTTAGGTAGCAGTAGTTGGCGAATATAATTTCTAAAATGCGTTTCGATTGTTATGACTATGTTTATCATTTTTATTCGTACTGATTTTCAGAAATCCGTTTTCACCAGGAAAGGCCTTCGCGTAAAACTTACTAGTAAGTGCAGTTACACATGCTGATCACGGATTCGGCTAAATCTTTCAAATATATTTTTGGTATACCTACCGATAAATGAGCAAAGCCAAAGTATACCAATTAATGGCCAAAAATACCACATTTTCTTATGGCGTCCGATCGCAAAGATTGTTTCAGCTTCACCAGGCAAAAAAATAGTATTCGCATTACGGTAGAAAATAAAGAATGCCTCGCCACTTTTCTAAAAAACAAACTCACTGTCATCTTGTAAAACATAAGAAATTTAGAAAAAAAATGTTTCCGGTTGATCCAATTTATGTTTACAACATAATTTTTTACTTTTCGTTTAATATTCTGTACAACTTTCTACCTCATCCTTTCACTTGGCCTTAAGGCAAACAAAAGCTTGTTTTCTGTCTTGATTTGTTTTTTGAAGCTTTATTCTAAACTTTTATAGGCTGGATAATTAGTAGAAGTAAAGTATCAGCTTTTATTCAAAGTTTTTCTTAAGATAATATTAAAAATCTTGAGTTTTCCGAAACGTTGAACGTATTGTTCTTTTTTTTCCTGCCGAATCCGTGACTCGGATGCGAGTCACACTGTTGTTGAAAATCAATCTATTTTAACAATTTAATTAGAAGTTCAATGGAAAAAAAAATTATTTGAAATGATTTTCCCCTGAAAGCCTTATTTATTATTTTTACCGCAAACTTAAAAATTAATTTGTCTAATTGACATTGTAGTACGGAAATAATATAGTATCTGCTAGGCATAATCCTCACAATAATTAATATAAGGTAAAAACCTCCCTTTCAGTGATCATGAAGATAAGCGGTATTACAGCAAAGAGAGTAAAAGCTCCGGCAAGAGCCACAACCATCGAGTAGTAGACGCCCGTGAATACAGAAAGCCGCTGCAGTAGGACAGATTCGAACTCGAGGATCTTTAGCTCTTCCTCAAAGATTTTGCCTAGCGATTCATTAAGATCCAGGAGTTTTTCGCGATTCGTGACAAAAAGAACCACCTAAAATTGATTAATTAGACAATTCTATCGCTTAAAGCTTAACTTATTTTATTCCCACCTTAATGATAATGGCCACTTATTTCCCCGAAAAAGCCCGTAAAAAATAAAATAAAAATAGATAAGTGGCCACAGTGAAGGTGGAAATAAAGTACTATGTGTTGTATGTATTTTGTTTAGGCAAAAAACTGCATACAAGAAACATAATCTCGGAATAATTATTTATGTAACTATTTCAGGCAATAGTAGTATATAAGTTGTTTAAACTTATTGTATAGTAAGCATATATAAATACGAGAAATCATGTAGTTTTATAAGTATAAAAAGAAAATATTTTTAAGAACTTTACAGTAAAAAATTCGATCCGTACCTAAACCTGAGCTAAAATCGACTCCAAATCAATGCTAAAAGTGATATTAAGTAATTTTATATAAATAAATAATGGAACTTAATCCATGATATTTTTATAATATTATTGTATCTGAGATTATTACTGGAATAATATTAATTATTAAAATATGTTAAACATATTTTATTGTAATAATTTTTAATATCTTAAACGAAAACAATAATTTAAAAGTATATATATAACGTTTTTCAGCAGTGATTCAGCGCGAATTCAAAGTCTATTTCTGCACAGTTTACGAGGTAAACCCCACCGAAATTTTTGACCGTACTGACATAACTAAATAAGAACAAAATGAATTGATTCAAAATGTGTAATTTGAACAATAATTTTTTTGCTACCTATAAATAAAATTCCCTATTGGGCCAACATTTTATCAATAATGAAAAAAATCATTGTAGCGCACCTTCAACAACAATGTCCAAATACTAATGCACCAACTGAAGCTCCTCGTTACCTTATTAATATCCGAGATATACATATAACAATAATTCAGCGCGTTGTAATTCAACAACACAAGCGACAGTCCTGCAAAAGTCGACAAAAATCTGTACCCCAGAGTATTATTCTCAACTGGCCAGAGGCCCACTGGCAGCAGCAAAAGTCGCGCATTGCGTGCGTACTTGCGATACTTTTCTAACTCTTTGCTACTCATGTTGTTCGATGCGTGTCTGAAGAGCACTTAGCGAAGGGCTCGCTGCGAAGCTACTCGAATCGATTGCCTTGGACGAAAAAAGACGCGTACTTACTTAATGCAGCGAAATCGGATGCATTTACGCACCGTTAGGGCAAGTATAGGCTTGCAGTCTTTCACGGATGACCGAGCATTTGCATGTTTTATTAAAGAGCCTGCGTTGGCCACGTACTCCTCTGCGAGGGTCAGTGCGTGAGTTCACGACTCAGATGTGGGTTGTGTGCAGATTTTTTCGCAATGTAACCGTTTTTCGCTAATGTAATTTCTCTGCGTTTTACTATGGATTGTTTATTTTAAAAATACACAGTAATCAAATTTTGTTGTAAAAAACTACACCTCAAAATATAAATAAATCAGGCAGATATTAAAGTTTTCTTTTGAAGGTATGCGGGATAATTAATATTTAAACAAATTAAAAAATGTCAAGGTTACTTTGACGAATAGAGTATGATGTGAATTAAAAAGAAAATAATTTTGAACATTAAAAATCGAAAAAATATATATTATTCTTTCGATCAGTAAGTACTTAAAAGGATACAAATTACATAAAAATATTTATACTCATAACAAATATAAGCAATACCTAAATAACTACAATTCTAATGACAAAAGTTTATACTATTTTAAATATTGTCTTAATCGACGACAAGGCACGTCTATTTTAATACGCTTTAGTGTCCTAAATAAATTACTTTTTCCAGTGAAATGGCAGTTGATTAATAAAAAACATCTTTGGTTAGTAAAAACATTGTATATATAAATATGTAAAAATGTTTTGAATTAGAATTTTTAAATTACTTGATAATCTTCTGAGACATTATCCAAGCATTATGCAAACATGGTTTTTCGCTAAAAACCGTATTAATTTATTAACAAATACTTTCACGTTAATAGAGACCAATTAATGTTAATTGATGCCCTTATATTTCGAAAACAGATTGTAAAGAACACGCAATGTGGACTTTAGATCTAAATTGACGATATCTGAAAAAGAAAAATTAAATTTAGTATTAACAATAATGCATAAAATTCTGAAAATTCATAAAAATGATAAATATACCTTCTGGACGAGCTTTCGGTTTCGGTAAGCCGACATCTTGCATCAGTTCAAAAGCAAATGCTACATTGTGCACTTTTTGTTCATGGGTTTTTGGAGTTAAGTGGAAGCTGCCCAGTGGCACAAAGAAGCCCTCAAGGAGTCCCAGCAATAAAGTAAGGAAGACACCATCATGAAATTGAGTATCAAGATCTGTGACTTCTAAATGTACTTTACTCAAATGCTTATTAACAAATGTGACCAGAGACTAAAATTTAATAATATATTCTGTTATTGAATTATAAATAAAAATATGTTTGCATATGATTACTCTAATAAATAATTTTACCTTTTTGACTACTGCTAGTTTTTCTGGAGCATAATCAAATAGAGCGTCAAAGGCATCACGTTCGCAGCGCATTCCCAAATCATCATACGTTGACGTTATTTCTTCTTTTACTATTCGATGTATTAGCTGGCCATCTTTTTTTGTTACTACTACGACTTGAACCGAAACTAATTCCGGTAATCTGACGGGCGCTCGGAATAATCGAGCTAAACTAACAAGAAGATGTAGGATTGCCACAGCGTTTCTGGAGTGTATTGCTTCAACGCTCCACTTGTAAGGAGGATAGTATCCTAATACTCTATTGGCTGTGTTTAGAACCACAAATAATTTCTGTCGCTGTCCTTCCTCGGATTGAGTGACTTCAGGTACATCAAGTTTCTTTCCAGTTAACTTTTCTGTAAATTAATTTTTATTTATTAAATTTAATGATTTATAAAAAAAATAAGTATTTATAAAATAAAATATAAATATAAATTAAATTATTTATCCATTTTCAGATAAATCATGTTTAGTCTCACCAAGTAATTTTTGGAGAACTTGTCCATCGTACAGATCTTCTGTAATATTCTTAACAATTATTCTTTGATTTGCCAACTCATCATTGATCCATTCAATTAATACATGAATCAACTCCTGAACTTTGGGATCTTCCAAACTTTTTGGTACAACCATCGATCGTTCTTCATTCTCTTCCAAATTATAGTCCTCTGGTGGCATATCCACCATAGCTGCAAATCCTGGCGAATCAATGGCATATTTACCCTCTTCTTGAACTTCTTGAACTAGAAATTGATTTCAAAATGCAAAATTAAAAACTGTTCTAGTATTATAGAACGATTACATATTCTAAGCCTTGTCTCCACCCACATAATTTTTAACTGTGTCAATATTGAATAAGTAAGCAAAACTGTTTCAACAGTTCATAGACATCTAATAAAATTACTTTAACAATTATTTTTGTTTTAAAACAAAATTTCAGTTATGAATATTTCTGGTTTTAAAACAATCTGAGGTCAATCCAATCTAAAGGCCAGCCTGTAGTCTAAACTTTATATTTAAGTATAAACCCAATTCCTCAGAGAAACAAAAAGATTCCTCAATTGTTTAGCAACACGATAAACAAACAAGTATCAAATATCCACAATAAACCTAACAATCAAACCAGACGAGCATCAAGATCCCAGGCCTTATAAGGCCAATGCACTTGACCATAATACGCCCACGATAAACAAGCAGTCTCGCGCGACTCCGTCCCACCCAAAACCAGAAAAAGTCACCAAATTACCTTCCTTTATCCGCTTCTTGCGACCAAGTGTGCCGATCTTATCCCAGAAGCTCTCCTCCTTGTCCTCCTTCTTGGCCGAAATCGGAGCTGGACGGGGCGACTTTGGTCGTGGAGACGCCATGACTGCTGCGGAGCACAACAGAGACGCATACACAGAGTGTGGTGGAACCGCGTGCGAGACGTCACCGTTCAAGAATAAACTCCGTTTGTGTATATTACATCGCGGAGCATCGCGTAGTAGGGAGCGTGTTGGTTATATGGGGCGAGACTGGGAAGAGAGAGGCTGCGTCGTGATGTAAGCGCGCGGGTGTGCGGGAGAGAGAAGGCCATTTTTAAATGCGCGAGAGAGGGGAACGGAACCGAAATGCATATTTGAATTTGAGAAATTGTTGCTTTGTTGCGGGTGTGTGGTTGTTGAGAGGACTAGTTAAATGGATGCTTGGCATTGTGAAATTTTGACTTTATGGTAAATTTTAAGAATTATTTTAGATGATAAAAAGAAGTGTGATAGATAATTATTGTAAAAATGTAATGCATTCATTGGGATAATAACTGATATGCACCTTGTAGGGATAAAGAAATGTTTAATCGCTATTCTTAAAACTGCATTATTAATGCGCATTTATTCAATCACTTAACCATATCTTAGCTGTATGATTCAGCAGTGATTCATGCTTAAATGTATATTATGCAGCAAGTAGTTGAATAAAATAATTCATCAATCTTTCCCCAAAAGTACTAAATTTTAATAAGACTGGAATCTTCTCAACAAATTTACCCCATAAATAAACATAAGAATGTAACAAACAAAAATTATAAACAAAAATAAAAAAAAATGAAAAAATTCCACTAGCAAAAACATCAACCGGTCTTAAAACTCTACCAAATCGAACAAACTGCATCATATACCTACTGAACCGGCAGAATTGACAGGATGATTCACTTCTTTATCTAGCTTAGCCTTGCCGTTATCTCTCCTCGGCGCGTCAATTTTATCTCCCCGGCCGCGGCTCTGCTTCTTATGTACAACGCCGACGATCTGGGGCCGCGAGTCATCCTCGTCCTCGCTGTCCTCGTCGCCGAAAGCCTGCGAGGATACATTTTGAAAAAAGGGCCGGCGATTCTCGTTTTCTACTGCTTGATCCATGGCTCGCTCGGCGCTTGATGCACGGCTGACTTTGATTTACTTTTTCTGAAAGCAAATGAGCTTTCTTAGGAAACTGGTTTAATTGAGTGGCGTAGCGCGCGAGGCGACGAGCCAAACCGGTATAGAAAATTGATGAACTTACCAAAAATGACGATCGTTACATTTCTAATTACAGGTGTTAAAACACTCTTGCAATTGCAGCCACTTCAACGATAAACTCTGCTAATAAACTTCCTCCAGCCAATAAGTACAACAATCTAAAAAGTACAAACCGCCTTTATTAAGCACGCGCAGAATCGAAACTGTCATCCTATACTCCTCGAGTCCTCGCGGCTTGCCGCGCCCCCGTCGAATCTGTCGAATTCGCTGAGCAGCCACTTGAGCAGACCAGATCGACTGGAACTGGAACGCTCGGAACTCGCGGAATTGCTCCGATCTAGCAGAAGGGATCCCGCGGCGCAATGGATGACCTGTGCGAGCTTTGAGGTTATGTTTTCGTAAATTTAGTTATTTTGTTTATAAGGATAAGAGGCGAGGTGTAATTGTTGAAGCGAAAATGTCGATCGTCGCGAGGTTTTGCGAGAGGAGCGTCTGCAGCTTGAGGCCGACGACCTACAATGTCACGCACGTGCGATGCCTCACCAAAGCGAAGAGACCCAACACGTCGTACGAGAAGGTGGATAAGGGTAAGATTGAGATTCTGTTTGTTATTGTGTTAGTTTTCTTTTAAGCCAAGAGTTGTTTGTACAGCGCGTTTTTCTGTGACTGAAATTGTTAATAATTAAAGATGAGGAGAAGTTGTTTGAGTCAATTGTTTTCACTTGCTCTCTGGATTGTTTTGGCTACTTTAGAATCAATAAACAGTTTTAGTGGAAATGTATGTACTAATGGATGTATGTTTCAGATGGTTTTCGAATATTACAATTAATTCCTCCAAAGAAAGAAAGACAACAAATAGTTGCTAAAAAGTATGAGTCTTTACCTCCAAGATCGAAGCAAATGCCTGTTGATCAAGATTGGCCATCAGTTTGGCCAGCACAAAGAACATTTCATCCAGCCGTAGTACCCCTTCCCGTTCGGCAAGGATTTCCTTTAAAGAATCAAGGGCCTCCTGGAAAATTTGCCAATGCCGAGTTGATGAAAATACCAAATTTTCTACATCTTACACCTCCTGCAATTAAGAGGCACTGTGAAGCCTTAAAGCAATTTTGTACTGAATGGCCTGCAGGGCTTGAAAATGAAGAACAGTACAATAAGCATTTTCCTCTCGAGGTAATCTCTTCAGATTATTGTTATTCAGGACCATCAATTAGAGATCCACTTGCAAGAGTCGTCAGTTTTAGATTAAAAATGTCTAGTTTAGATCTTGATATTCATGCGAAAGATAAACTTTTAAGGCTATTGGGAGAAAGATATAATCCAGAAACTGATATAATAACAATTGTTGCTGATCGATGTCCTATGAGAAAACAGAACTATGATTATGCTGAATATCTTTTAACTGCTGTATATCATGAATCCTGGGTATGTATTTCATTAGCAGCTTGTCATTTTGAAAAAATTATATTATTTTTATTAAATTATTAATAAATTATATGTTTACAGAGAAAAGAAGATTGGGAAAATGAAAAAACTCTTGCAGATATGGAGTATTATGAGTGGGATAAACATCAAAGTAGAAAAAATTTGGTAACAATATATACTTGGCCTGAAGTTCCACAAGATTATGATTATGAACACATACCAAATGCCACAGAATACAAAATTGCTGTTACTGACTTAATCAATAATGGTGAAGATTTACATTCTGTTAATAAGTATAAGGAAGCTGTTAAAAAATTGTTATTTCTCTCACCTGAAAAAGAAAATCCAGATGATAAATAAATAAATTTGTTATAACTTGTAAAATGTTGTAATAATTCATCATATAATAACTTAAGGCCTCAGTTTTAAATGTAATTAGGGTATTTAGAGTAAATAAATATTTACTAAATAAAAAATAAAATAATTAAAATTTCCGTAGAAGTATTCAGAGTAAAATACGTTTTTATACTCTTCAAGAACAGTCTATTAAAAAAAAAAAGAAAAACAGAAAAAATCGATTAAGAAAATAAAGATTTACTTTATTGTTAACAAAATTATATTATAAATTTGACTGGTAATTCTTAATATTTCTTGCAATTTTTTTATCTTGAAATCTAGATCAAGGAGCCTTAACCGACATTATTAACGGCCAAAACTTTCGCATTTTACTTAATACTTAAAATTACTTCTTGCATTACAGTATCCAGGAAGCGTAAAAAATTAACTTATTTCTCGAACAAGCGATTTTCTTCGGACATGCAAAATGTACGCTATTTATGACTAAAATTTAAATCTAAAAATCCATGACGAGGAAATAGAGTCTCACTCCAATAAAAATCATATCGCTCGTTTACATAAAGGAAGCGCGGAGCCGGCACCGCTTCGTTCAGTTCGAAAGCCACTCCAACATGCTTTGAGCCATCATGCATGAACTGTTGGTATGTATACAAGACCATCATTCCTCAGATCTACAGTGTATTTAAAAAAAGGTCACACATAGTACGATTTAGGAAAGGATACTGGAGACGTTATTGCTGATTTTGTGGTGTAGTGGGAGCGCAGCCGAATCGACGAATCGAGATTTTTCACTGACCGATGTAGTTTCGTCGGATCGGCAAAATGGTCTAGTAGTAAGACATTTTCTGAGCAAACGTAAAGCAACGGAAACGGACGAATTAGTCGAAGAGTCCAAGCATAGGGCTGTCCAGCCCAGAAGCTATTACAGCAGTCTGCCTGCTGCACCTTACATACCGTAAGTGCAGATCTTTTATAAGCGTCTTTTTTTTTTAGAAATAGTCATTTCATTAGACTGTGAAATTGAATTTTCTTCTAAAAATAATTTTAAAGGCAAAGAATTTTAAAATAATTTTTTTTTTTAGTTACGAACATTATTTCTGTACTACTAAGCCAATTTTGTACATTATATACGTTTGAAATGTTTCAATACAAGCGTGTATTAATCTCTTTTTTATAAAATTAGAGAAAGAAAATTAAATAAATATTTTTAGTACTGTACATAATGTTTTTAAGTGAAGTTTTCATATACCTATACTTTTCAAACATTTTAACATATACTTACTAATTTTTATTTTTAAATAATAATAGAAGAAAAAACTTGAATACATGTTTTAGCTAAAATTTCTAACTGTATCTAAATTTTCAATACTTCAAAAAATCGTCAGATTCTTATCTATTTTTCAAAAGCTTAGATAACTTAAAAAAGTGAAAACGATTTAAACAATCATTAATTTTCATTAGCACTATTTCTTTCTTCACTATCTTAAAATGAATTTTTATAGGCTGCAAATTTTTCAGTTTGCTGAAACGATTGCAAGGTATGTATCTTGATCCTTTCGAACCAAATTCATCATAAGTCAGGTTGAAATTATATTAATTAAAACTAGTCTTACTATCATTTAAATATTTGGTATTACAGAGCCTTCGACCCTATCAGTGTACTAGCATCTTTGGCCTTCTTAGCGTTTCTCTTGCAATCATTTGCCGCACTGTTCGATCGTACAAGATCTATGATGCCTACGATCATTAGCAGCAGGCGTGCTTCAAGCAGCGATTACGGTGAACAATTTGCTGCTATAGAGAAAAGAGTTTTGCGTTCTCTGGAGGAATATGTACGCATCACTTTTCTTATTTTAAAAATTAAAATAAATTTTAAATTACATCAATTGAATTTTGTGAATTTCTTTCAGGCTAGCCTTAGTAATGATTTGCTGGACGAGGAAAAAGAAAGTAAAAAGTCGCCGTCGCAATGATTTGTACTTTACCAAACAGATCTCCTGCAAAGGATGAAATTTAGAGTTAAATTTTATACAAATATTTATTATTATTTTATGAAATATTACAATATTTTAATAATCAAAATATTATGATAACTTCTTACACTTCGCACGCAAAAAGGTATCAAGTTATAAATTAATTTTTTTTTTTTTAACAAAATTGTATTTATTATTAAAAACTAAAATATTTATCAGTCGTGATCGTTAAACATGAAGCGCAGCGTGAGTAGCTTATCATTCAATGTTAATATCTACTTTCTAAACGTAGCCAGTCAAGTCGGTATGGCAGTGCAGACAAGTGGCTGCTCTTAATGTCAATTCTAGAATTTTTTAGTCCAAGAATTATGTAAAAAAATACATTTATCAAAAGCCTTTAAAATAAATAATTTTTTATAAAAGAAATTTCATTATGGACAAAAATACTTTTTTATTTTGTTAGTGGTTAGTAATGTATCCGATAACTCTTTGGCGATTTTTCGCTTTTCAAAAAAACCTTTATCGCTCTAAAATTGCAAAAGCTGAAGCTTTTTTATTATAAACACTGTCTACTTGCGATTTTAAAAATTATATTTATATCTACTAAAATGTTTTTTATACTAAACAAAACGATTCACCACTGGATCGAAAAATGTTAAAAATATATACACATTTTGCTCTGTACAGCTTCAAGAACTATCTTAAAATTTTCTTTCCTTCTTTCTCTTCTACCAAGGCACACGAGTTGATGGCATGGCTGATCTAAAAAACAATTTTATTTCTTTAAAAATTGGCGTAATTATGTTCCTTTAATTTTTAAGAAAAGCATTGGTAAAAGTGAGGAAATATAAATTTTCATAATTCTACAAAAAAAAAGTCATAAAAAAAAATATACAAAATTAAATTAAAATATATTAAAAAAAATAAAAAAAGTGAATAAAAGCTCATTTTTACCAAAATTTTCATAAATATTTATCATCTTACTTCGTTTGTACTTTGTTTATGTTCGGTTTCTGGTACGGGTGAGAAGAATTTATGCCTCTCCTTTCTTTTTCTCTCATAGCTTTTAGAGTTGCTGTATCAGACTGACCTCCATTGTAAGTGGAATTAATCAAAGGTTTCCTCTCAGCTTTAAGTTTATTCAAAATAGCTATGCTTTTTGCGGTCATTGTAGGCCTCGGAAACTCTTTACTATTCTCTTTTCCATTCTGTACAGGTGCATTAGACTCAGATTTGTTTTTAGGTGAAATTTTCTTAGCTTGTTTAGCTGGTGATCTAGAATTGACTTGATTTTTACTATCAGATAGAACTCGTTTTCTACTTTTATTTTCTGGTAAACAGAATGTACTATTTAATGTGTTTGTTTCTGCAGCAGATATTTCACCTTCAACCATTGGAACAGGATCACTATTGATAGTTATAGTAGAATTGAGTATTTCGTCATTTGATGGTACAAGCTTTGGTGGTGTACAGTCAAATGTTTTGCTAAGCAAATTTGTAGGCGATGGAGTAAGTGGTTCCTCATCATCTGAATTAATTTCCAACAATTCAGGCATCTTTGCACTACTAGGATTTTCAAGATCTTGCACACATAAACAGGTTGTACTATAAAAGTCTTCCTCTTGTTTATTCAGGTTTAAATCAGACCACTTGATATTTCTTATTCCTTCTAAAGATTTTACTAATTGCTTGAATTCCTGTTTTAATTTTTCTGTTATTGTGCCACCACCTCGCATCATGTTGTAATAATTTTGTAAAGTGGAACTCATCATTTTAATCATGGTAGATACTGATTGCATTTCACACTGCTGAAGACTGCTGATCTTTTTGGCATGTTCAAATTGTTGCTGCATTCTTGCTGTCTCAACTTCAGAAGTTAAGAAGCTAATTTTATCTTCAACCTTGTCATACAAGTCTTTAGATTTAATTTCTAACATCAGAGATGTAAGATTCTCTTCAACTTTACAAAGATCTTCCCAAAGAGATTTTAATTGTATTTTTATTCCCTCTCTCTGTCTTTTGAAATGTTGCAAAGATTTGTTTACACGAGACTTACCACTAGCATTTATTTCATCTTGAGTTGCATCTACAGAAGCTGTTAAATTATGAAGTCTATTATCAGCAGCTTTTTTATACAGAATTCTACAATATAAAATCTTATCAGAACTATCCAAAGATAAGACTTTTTCATTTAGCAATCTCTTTTTGTTATAAAGTTCTATAAGTTTATTGCTTAATTCTGTAAGTTGCTTAGTTTGATCTTCTTGATTTACAGAGTTCTGAGTTGAAACAGGTACTGATGGTATAGAACCACTTTCGTAGGCTAATAATTTTTGTTTCAGTACTTCTATTTCTTTCTTTTGTTCTTCAACCATTTTGATGTAGCCAGAAACATGCATTTGACAGGAAACAATATTTTTCTTGACACTGGTTTTAATTTTCTTTGCTCTATTTGCATACCTCAAAGTGTTGTAAGTATCTTCAAAACTTGCACTAGAAGGGCTAATGTTTGCTATCATAACTGTTTGACAATTTCCACCAAGAGAGTCTTTTAGAAGTCTAGTTAATTTTGAATCACGGTAAGGAATATGTTTAATTCCATCAGCCAAGTTATTAATACAATTTCCAAGAGCTAAAAGAGACTTATTTATGTTTGCTCCCTCTTTGAATCTTGCACCAGTGCATCCAGTTGCTGAAGCTCTTTCCGATCCAGCCAAATCTATCATTGACAGTTTAACATGTTTCACCTGTCCATCCATTTTATTGGTGATATTGACATAAACTTGAAAAACTGCATGACTCCTGCTACTTTCTTGATTAGCATCAGTAGCATGTTGTGTACGATTTTTATTTCCTTTTGCTAATAGAGACAGCAGTTCTTCTGCATTATGAATGGTAATAATTTTCAAGCCTGCAACAATGACACCAGCTCTGTCTTCTCTTAGATGTAAAGGTCCTATTCTATGTAACAGATCTTGAACATTTTCATTGTAAATTTCTAGATATGATACACCGAGATTGAAATCTCTGGAATCTTTTTGCAATTCAATTTGTGCAAACAGTTCTGCCATGGTACGGTAAGTGATTCCTGGATCACCTTCTTTACCAAGCATTGTGTGAGTTTTACCTGCTCCAGTTGCTCCGTAAGCAAACACTGAACAGTTGTAGCCTTCCAATAAGCTTGTAATTAATTCTTTTGTACTGCCTTCATAAACATCTACATTGGAGCTATTCATATCAAAAATCCTATCAAAGACAAATTGCAATTCCTTGTTTTGTTTTTTTAACAGATCCCGACCTTTTTGCACAACCCCTCTGAAAAAGAAGGGATTCTCTTCTTCTTTTGGATCAAAAATAAGCATCTGCTCATCTATGAGTTTCACAACAGTCTTATAATTATCTTGAAGTTCCTTCTCATTATGAGGTCTCACCCTGACTATCACTTTGATGCTAGATTGTGCAGAATCGCTCTTCATTGTGCTTCCACTAGTACTAGGTTTGATCCCTCCTGAGCGTCGCTTACTGAATTTCTTAACTTTATTAGGCGAAAACGCCTTTGTCAGATCTCTTCTGTTGAATACCATTGTGCCTCTGAATAAGCCTTGGTCAATGGATTACCAGGCTTGCCTTTAAAACAATACAAAAAAAATCAATTTGACGCTAGAAAATATGAAATAAAATTATGTTAGATGGAAAAGGATTTTGTTAAAACAAAATTAGAATTTACTTTAAGTTTCAAAAAATATTGATTGGAATTCAGCTTTTGCGCTAGATTTAATATCAAACCCAAGTACTATCCAAGGCATATACAGGTGGTATTAAAATAAAGCTTAACATAATACTTGTATGCTTCGAAATAAAGAATCTAAAATTGGTTAAAAATACTAAAAGATTTGTTATTGAAAGAAGCAATTGGTAACTTGAATCAATTGCCTAAAATGCAGAAGACAGAGCAGTAATAAAAAAAGAATACAAAGGTCAAAATTTCAAAGAAAACATGAAGTAAGCAAAGCATAAGCCCATCAATTCCTAAAACAAATACTACAACGTACTAATCAAGTGCCATCAGCTGCATATACTCTCTTAGTAGCTCTATAGTACACGCCCGCCCCAAAAAAAGATCAAGAGCCGAAGCATTGCGCGCTTTTTTTTCCGTCCAACGAATCCAAGCAACGATCAAAGAAACTACTTGCAAGTGCTCATGCTCTCTCAGCGCGTCATGTTTCTTTCAGCAAATCTCGGATAAAACGCTACCACTCGGACGCGGGGTCAGGCTCGAGTCCTCCGAGTGGTGTGCTACATCCATGGGGGGGAGCGCGCTTCCCGTTGACAGAAGCGATGCTACGTATACATGCACAGAGGGAGAGAGAGTAAGAATATCATAAAACCATGCCCAGATTTCCGCCAAGTACACAGACTCACCAGAGCAAACTTCACTTTCTCCCAGCTCCAGAGCTCGCCTCACCCGTGGCGACGTAATCTTCGCAGCGTGTTGTTCTCTTTTTCGTATCTCACGAAAGGATAGAAAAGCCAATGACGAGGCAGGTCGCAGCTCGGAATGCACACTGAGGGCAACTGGGGGCAAGCGACAACAGGCTTGGCCGCGCTGCGACCGTTGGGGATGCCGCGCGCGCTCTCTCTAAACTTTGAAATTCAAACGGGCGGCTAGTGCCTCTGCGAGTCGACGCGAGGCGCTGATGCTAATCTTTTATATAGAGTCGCTGGCTTTAGAGATGCGTGCGCTTTGGTAGAGTTTGGACTTTGGAGAGAGAACTGCAGGCTTTGCGGGTTTGGGTTCAGGTGGCCGCCATTTTTAATGGGAGTCGGCTGTCTGCATTCTCCTCGGCATCTGCTGCCTGTGTATAGGTTGGTTTTTTCGAAAATGCTGTTTAGGTATTTTTGATTTTTATCTGGCTTTCGCGTTGGATGGATGATTAGGAATGGTAGGAAAATTGGTCGAGTAGCCAAGTGCTTACGGCGGGGCTTTTACGAGTACTTGAGATACGTAGTGTTTTGGATTGTTTTGTTTGTGGGTTTTGGCGCGGAAGCCGAGTCAGCTGTTGGCGCGCGGGAAATTCAAACTAACCGATACACAGCCGCAATGAATCTATATTTTCCAAACGAAAATAATAAACATTCCGAGGAAGCAACAACACTATTGTCTCATTGATAACAGTGCTATCAAAACCTTGTAAGAGCGCTAACAAAAGCGACAAGATAAACTTCCTCGTCAAGTGCGATAATCATCCATCCATTATCGAGAACAGATTAACAAATTCAAAAGAATCATCATTACGTAAATAACATAAACAATTCCACAGGCTCTCGCGCATAATACGACACTATAGTAAAACACACAAGTACAAATCGCAGGCGCGACGTCGAATCAATCGGCGAACACGCGCAGAGCATGCACCAGTGCGCCGTCGGCGTTCGATAAGAGCAGACGTCCTATATACCTATATTGCAAGCGTATATACGCACGAGAGCCAACTTTTTTTCTTCATCTCGCGCGGGCGCGCGCTGCTCTCCGAAATATTCCATTGCCGATCATCATCGGCGGCGAATATAGTTGAGCTTATAATAAAGCGAAAATATATACGGACCAGTCGAGGCTCGTGCGCGCGCGCGCTTGCCGCTTTAAAAATAGCCTGCTGATTTTTGCCGCGCGTATACACAAGAAAAAGGGGGAAGACGGGCGCTCGCAGGAGTCTTTATAACCTAAGCGCGAGGAGAGATATAAGCGGCGAGAGAACGAGATTAGCCGAGAGAGCCGCACGCAGCCAGGTCCTCCAACGTGTTCGCATAAATGCGGAGAATCCGGGGAATCGAGCCTCTCGCAAGAAGATCTCGTAGCGCTGCCTTGCCGGATCGTCCCTCAATAGGATGGTCTTGCGCTGCTCGGTACTCAAGCACCTAGCTAAGAATTCTTCTTTAAGTCTCAAGGTCAGGCTCAGGTGCAATGCGGACGAGGGCTCGTCGAGGTTCTACGTGAGCTTGCCCAGGCTTACGCCTCAGGAGGTATACGCTGCTGGGGTTCTTTTTATTTTATTTTGCTCGCCGGAGTGGGAGCTTTAATGATGCGCTTTTCTTTATTAACAGGTGACTGACATTTTACAAGCCAATGAATTTACCAAAGAATTTGCTGGTCCAAACTCTATTAAAAGTTACGATTCCAATCAGCTAGCTTCCAATAATCCCATAGAGGATACGAGATCGGAAGCAAGATGTTTGCTGACCAATGGTATTCTTGGATTTTTTTATTATTTTTACAATAATTCGTAGTATTTGTTCAATTTTGCTTGGAATCATTTGCAGGGTTTCTACTGGGTGTGTTCGATGGTCACGGAGGAAGCGCCTGTGCCCAAGTGGTTTCAAAACGTCTTTTGAAATACATCTCGGCATGTCTGCTCCCACCAAATATACTCCAGACATTCCTGGAGTCAATGACATCGGGAAAGAACCCCCAGTTACTTGAAACATTTAATGACAAAGCTAAGCTTATTGAGGAAATCAATAAAATTTATCACGAGAGTTTTATTCACTTCCTGAAGGACTTGACCGATAATGATGCTGGAAAGGACTTTCAAATGGAAGCTGCCATAGAGAATGCTTTTCTTAGGCTTGACAATGATATTTCTGAAGAAGCTTTAAACGCTAAAGGGAAAAATATACCAAGAACTCTTTCTGTAGCAATGTCAGGGGCAGTAGCTGCAGTCGCACATATTGATGGACCTCACTTACATGTTGCTAATGTAGGAGACTGCCAAGTAGTACTGGGAGTGCTCTCAGGTATGTGCTGTATTGTAAATTGCAGATACAAGATGTAAATTCTTCTTGTACTTTCGAAATAACAATAACGTCTTTTTGATTATTTATAAATTTAATATTACTTATTTATTGGCACTAAAGTAGTGTGTAAATAAATTTATAGCTATTCAAGTTGAAATCTAATTTTTTTTTAGAAAGCGATGGATGGTCTACTAAAATGATGACTATCGAACACAATACTGATAATCGGGGAGAAGTTGAACGAATTTTCTCAGAACATCCACCAAGTGAAAAATCAACTGTTATTAAACTAGAACGCCTTTTGGGTCAATTAGCACCTCTTCGATCAATGGGTGATTTTAGATACAAATGGAGCCGTGAACTTATGGAAAAGAAGGTAGTGCCATTATATGGTGAAAGTGCAATACCTCCAAACTACTATACTCCACCGTACCTGACTGCTAAACCTGAAGTTAAATATCACAGACTGACACCTAGAGACAAATTTTTAATTATAGGTAATTTCCAATGATACCATCAATCTATCTTGTACTTTTAAGGAAAGCTTTTCATTAACTTTCATTTTAATAGTATAAATTAACAAAATAATTCTTTTAAGAAAAATATGCAAGGAGTGGCTTAAACTGATAAAGATTTAACAATCCTTTGGGATACCTTTCTATTATTCTTAAGATACATTATGGATTCAATTTTTTGTATTCACGCATGTATTTCTAGTCTGTGAAGAGTTTGGAACCTGTTTGATCCTCATCCTACATTCATCGATCCCATAACATATTTAAACCAAGCATCATATCAATTATTTCCAAATGGTGACCTATTTTATTTACCTTTTTTGTTCAAATGTTCCTACATTAATTTCCTTCAAAAATTAAAATTTATAAAATATTAAATTAATAAGCTATTATTTGTTCTTTACTTCACTTTTTATAAGTAAAGTCTGTTATTTGTATTACTAAATTATGATATTTATAAAAAGAACTATAAAAAGTAGTATTGTTATTTTAAAACTGACATGAATAAAAATATTTATTTCATAAATAAGATATAAAATTATGATTGAGAAAAAATTATTCAGAAAATAAAAATAAGAAAATTGTCAACATGAAAGTATTTACATATTATTAAATTATCATAATTAAAATAAATTCTTTGTTTGATTCTTCAAACTTTTTTCTTTTTTTAAATTCATATTAACAAATGGGACAAAAAATGGCAAATAAGTAATTATTAATTTTTATAAATATTAATATCAAAAATCTTTTTAGCCTCTGATGGTCTCTGGGATTTAATTTCTCCACTTGAAGCTGTTCGACTTGTAGGTGAACATATGAGTGGAAAAGTAACGTTAAGCCCATTACGTCTACCTCGTAAAAATATGAAATTATCAGAAATCAACGAAATGCTTTTACAGCGAAAAGAAGGTCTAAAAAAGAAGCCTCTGGATGGTAATGCAGCTACACACTTAATGAGAAATGCATTGGGTGGAACAGAGTATGGAATAGATCACGCAAAAATATCAAAAATGTTAACATTGCCAAGTGAAGTTGTAAGATTATTCAGAGATGACATTACTATTACTGTGGTTTATATGGACTCAGAATTTCTGAGACATTGTCCTCCATAAATGAAAGGGTTGCTAATTTTTTACTCTATTTGAATGTAAATGATTCTTCAAGTGTTCTTGGAAGCCGTTTAATTAAATACGGTGTAGAGCTTGTTATTTATTTAATTAACAATAAAAATAATTTACATAAGAACTGAGTTCTCTGATTATTCTTAACATGTTATTACATTATACA
>JAPYZA010001532.1:0-20573 GCA_030522685.1 Eupelmus azureus | reverse complement strand
CGGTTAAATATCAAGTTTGGGATAGTGCCATTGGATGAATTTATATGAAGTTTAGCTGAGCTGAACTTCATATCAACTTTCTATAAACTAAATTTTTTTACGCGGGAATAAGAAGCAAAATTGTATCAAGAATAGAGACTTTAGCGGCGTTGGTCGTACCATACCTGACTCGTTCTACTTAATAAACACGTTATACCAAATTGCGAATTATTTAATCAGCTCCCTTCTCTTCAATAGTTTATGAATAAATTTCACACCCCAATATTCACTTTGACAGCTTCTTCCTCCAAAGTCACATTCACAAAATTTAACAAAAAAGTAAATATACCTCCAGCTCAGAGGTACTCCAAGTGTCACAAACGTCGTCTTGAAATTCAATCTCGTAAACCCTTTACACAGAGGTAGCACAGACCTCTCATAAAGTCCAGGACCAGCAAGTCGCGAGCCTTCAGACGCCATCCGCTATCCTCGAAAGTTCGACTCCTTCAACCCTCCCACTGCCACATTCATACTCATGCATATATAGCTGCACACATACAGCCACCCGCGAGCTGTTGCGTAGTTCGTCTGCGAGCGAAATATTTCTTTGGATCACCCGCCCGGGGGGAGGAGGCTGGGGAGCACGGCCTACCTATATAACTTGACCTAGTGCATGGACAAGTGATGTAACTATATATATGCGCGGCAAATACAGAAAACTCCGCGAACTCACTCGCTTTTTCTCTCTCTCTCTTGGTTTATTGATCCTTCCTTATAACCATGGCTCTTTCTCTCTCTTGCTTTTTTCTTCCCTCGAGCTGGATGATGCTGCTAATAATTCAGGGGCGAAAGATCTGGAATGCACCGCGTTTGCTTCTTTTACGAGGCTCTCTTTGCCGCGCATCTTGCAAATTTTAACTCGCCGAGGTTTATGCATGAGTAGTTGGCTGTTTGATTACACGCTGAGGATTGCTATTAATACGCTTTGTGCGGTAACGTAATTTATTGATGCTCATGGTAATTCGCGCGAGATTAATGAGGCTATTAATGGCAATTCAAATTCGCGCTCGGTGCCGGTTCTTTAAAATTAGCCGGGGTTATGGATGCTTTTTTACATTGAGTTAGCGCGATAATTGAATGGAGGTATAGTTTTTCGTCATCGAGCTGGAATAAATTACGCGGATATGTTCAGCATGTTTTTCCTATACACTTTTTTCAATGTTTACATTCCGTGGCCTCTTATCTAGTTTTTGATAAACTGTGAAATTGATTTGTCAGAGGGAATGTGAATTTTAAAAAGTACTCATGTCTTCGCTAACTCTCGTTACTATACTTCCGCATGAATTTCTATGAAATTTTTATGTTATGAGAAGAATGCCGCTATCTTTACTCTATCATTATTCCTTCTTCTCTCGAACTTTATCCTTTTATTTTTTACACCGTATCTCGCTTTCGACGATGACTGTTGGCATGGCCGATATAGCTTGATACGCGCGTGCACAAACACATCGCTTACAAATGATATCGTTCAATTGTAACCATATTACTCAGACTGATCCTTGTCTCTTTTGCTTTACTCAGGATATGTTCTACTCCCGCAAAAACTACAAGCGGCCGGAGCTCCAGATCTCGCCCCATCGAGCCTTTGAAGAGGAAGTCACACTTCTGGACACTTTCTTCCCTGGTGAGTATGTTTATAATTGTAATGTCAATATTTATTTTTGCATCAATTTTTTTTGTTTAACCAGGTATAATTTTATAATCATGTATTTGTAAAAGAATTAGCTACTCGATCCATGCTTTAAAGAGTGATCTTATGAATGGCCGTAGTTTTATTTTAAGTTGATTTATGGATAATGATAAAGTCAGTTTTAAATATTTTTTACAGATCTTTTCATTGAACTATAATTTTTTTTCGTGAACCTGTTTTTCACATAATTTGTACTGGTAACGCGAACTAGGTTTACTTTAAACATGTATACATACTTCGAAAAATATGGTTTATCAATGTCAATTTTTACGTAAAGGTAATATTTAACGTTTATGTTTGACAAACAAATTAGAATTGGATAATTTGTACTTGGCCTATAATGACTAGATCTAGTACAAATCGTGCATCATGTGATTTGAAATAATATAAATATTCTAATTTCGGTGAATTACGTAAATTTTAAGTACATATAAAATACATTTATCATTTTTGTCTAACACAATAGAAAAGGATTCGGTAATTTATACTCGGCCTATCATGACTAGATATCTATAGCACGAAGTTTTAAATGCTGTTATTTTAAAATTTTTATTCAAAGAAAAATTTATGGATATTGGATTTTTTAATAATCGATAGCTGTAAATGTCGGAGTTACAATCTCCATCTCTTATAATAAACATTGTTTTTGTTATTAGATTCATTTCATACTGCTAAGTGATCAGTCAATCTGCAAACAAGTATAATCAATGTATCGTTAAATATACTTAACATGTACCAAGATAAACATACTAAAAACAAACATAAAGATTTAACGTAACAAATTATTGGCATATTTTCAAAAATGTTAACTTTTTTCGAGTTTCTTAACTATTAATAAACATCTTTCATGAATTTCGTAATAATAAAATAAAAATAAACTTCTTTCATATAATTATCAAAATAACAAAAAAAATGTCCAAGTACACTACCACGCGTCTGATCACTTCTCGCCCATAACTACTTACACCCTATAATACCCAAACTCATAACTCATCCTCTCCTTTTATCTTCCCGCAGATGGCGAGGCTTACTGCCTGGGCTCAGAGGACAACGACTGCTGGTATCTTTACACATTGAACCGTGACAAACCGAACCAGATCCTACAGAACGAGAACGAACCAGACCAGACCCTCGAGATCCTGATGACCCATCTCGACCCGGAAGTCATGGCCATTTTCACTCGCGACGTCTGCTCGTCGGCAGCCGAAGCCACTCAAAAGTCTGGCATCGACAAGCTGGTACCCAACATGTTTATCGATGACTTTTTGTTCGAGCCCTGCGGCTACTCCATGAACGGCGTGTCCAAGAGTGTAAGTGTGGGGTGTTACCTAGCTGTGGGAGAAAAGTTACTAAGGGTCTTGCTGTATGAGAATTGCACTGTTTGATTAAGTCAACGAGTCTAAAGAAATAATAAATTTAATATAATTTAGTGGAATATTTTACTTAGAGTATAGAAAATGTCTTATACTCAATTTGTAATTTTGACATAAAATGTGCAGTGATATTTCAGTCTTTAGTAACTATTGATTTTTAAGTAATTTTTACTAAAATGTTGGTGTAATTCTTAGCAAGAATATTCTTTTCGTTTTCGGTTCTTAATATAATGTCGTTGGTTCGTTTTTTCTTCTTAACCCTAGAAATCGATAAATTTTTTATATTTTCTTTTATTTTTTTTTCTAAGTTATTTTTATGATACGTATTCCTATTTTTACTTTAATCTGTAACCTTATAACTCATTTTCACAATAAATTAATTTATTGAATCCTATAAATATACTAAAATTAACGTGAGATATGATAAGTAAGAAATCTTTTTTAAACGCTTGCATTATGCATGAGACAACTCTTGGTATAATTCTAAAGTCTGCAACGTGGGGTCAGTTTGCTCGCTTTAATGTATGACGTCATAAATTGATCGCTCTCGCTTTGAATGCACCATCCAATAAAGTTTCATACAATTCTGTATTAAAAATAGTCCTTTTCAACGAGTTTATTTTTACTTCATGCTTTAACACCGTAAACATTGACCATCAGTAAACGAATCTTTAATCTTACTCGCGCGCAAAGTAGGAAAAAGCAAATGTTAATTTTACCTTTCATTTCCAGGGCAGCTACATGACGATCCACATAACACCGGAGCCTGAATTCTCGTACGTCTCGTTCGAGAGCAACATTCCGGAGGCTTCGTATGCCGAGGTTATCGAGCGCGTCCTCAAGACCTTCAAGCCCGGCAAGTTCGTCGTTACCATCTTTGCAAACAAGGAGTCAATAGCCGCGGATGGACCACGCGAATTGGAGCAGTCGGAGCGTATCGGCTTCGAGGGTGACTTCGTACGTAATGACGTGCAGTACTGTCGTTTCAAAAACTACGACCTGACCTGCGCCTTCTACTCTAAATTCCCAAGCTGAGGGTTCATGGACGCCTCGTCGGTGGCTTGCGTCGCCGCCGCCAGCTGCAGCAGCAGCGGCGCCGGCCAGGACGCTAGCATTACCGACGAGGCGAATATCACTCTCTCCTCCTCCTCCTCCTCCCTCCCACACTCCCACTATCTCCAGACCTGTCCGCACCTGCTCACCTCCTCACCTGATCATCATCCGCACAACGACTCGCGCTCCCTCGGCAATCTCGAAAATGTCTTTAACAACAATAACAACAGTAACAGTACCAACATCAATAACGGCGAGTTTCGTCGACAGTCACTGAAAAGCGAGAGCTGCACAAAGACGGCCGTGATAAACAGCTACTGCACGGGCGAGGTCGACCTCAGTAATTCGAGTCGCTCTACCTCCTCGCCGCAGCTCATGAGCGTCAAACCCCGCTCGAAGGTCTACCGGCGGGCCTCACTTAAGTCGCTCAATTGCATCCCCCTCAATATCATATCGCCCTCGCAGTCGAGAGTCATCAAGGTATCATCTAGTCGCAACAAGATCGAGAAGAGGCTGCTGCCCGAAGGTTCGAAATCTAAGGACAGCCACGACGACAAGGAGAATATTATCTGTAATCCGTTGTCGAATCCTTATCCGTACTCCACGCCTTGTCCGAAGAATAATAAGAACAGCTGCAGCAGTAGCAGTAACAGCGAAAAGCTGAGCGAGGAGTCGCACCAGGACGAGGAGAAGCAGCAGGCCAAAGGCAAAATCTGCAGTAGCTTTCTGCCTATCCTCTCGCTGATCCCGCACACGGTGATAAGTTTTCAGTATCCGAGTGCCAAGATGAAATTCTCCTGGTGGAGGAACAAGATATCGTGAAGGCACGCCTAGAGGAGATAAAGACGAAGACTGCCTCGACGGGGTGGCTTCATTCCTCCAGAGGTACGGCTGTGAAGGCTGTATGGTTTGTTTGCGTTTTATCCCAAGGCCGGATGATATGCATTCTGTTTCTTTTCTTTTTTTGAATGCGAGAGAAGAGAATGAAAGAGAGAGAGAGAGAGAAAGAGAGAGAAAAAGTAAAAGATACTGAAAGCTTGTTTGTCGTCCGTTATAGTCTCTCCAATTATTATTTTTGCGATATTGAATGATGATCTTATTGCATGAGAGATTGTATAGAGCGCAAACATAATTAGAACCAAAAATATGATGTTTAAAGTAAAAAAAAAAATTAAAAATCAAACAAAAGTGCGTTGATGTAGCTACGATTGTGATGCTATGTGAACAAAAACCCCAGCTTATTATTGCGTCGATTGTAGAAATGAAATTTTTAGAGAAAAAACGTGTCTACGTTGTATCATCTTCGTCGTTGTTTGTGTGTATGTCAATCTGTTTAATCTACACACCGTAAATGTATCCTCGTGGACGTTATACTTTTGCATGCCAAGGTTGTAGAAAACACTGTCTTGTAGTTCCTATAATAAACTTCGGATTAATATACGGTGTTTTTACGAAATAAAAAAAAAATTAAACGTACAGCAAAAAATCCTTGCGCACTACACGAGTCGGCAGACACTTTTTTCTACATACAAGCGACCAAAGGTGAGTTTAAAAACTACCATGAAACATCCAACTTTCGATTACGTTTCCTAAATTAATCGATCTATCAAAGAATTGTCATGTTTCTTTGAAGATAAGCGATGACTGTTCCATAAGGAATAAGACATGTAAGTAGTAATACCTTTAAAAAAATATGTATGTAGTTTATTGAGCATTCCACAGAACTGAAAATACCTTCAATTTAAATAATCGTACATTTACTTATAAAATGAGGTGCTCTATTAAAAAATCTCTGTTGTGCCCAACGTATAATCTTGTATGTATACTAAGCTCTACGATGTGTAAAGTTTAGAAGATAAATTATAAGCCGGGTGTACGAAAGACAAAATTTGTAAGCTGTAGAGTCGACGTAGGTTGGTCCAATGTTAAAATATATCTATAATATATTATAACAATATTGATATACGACTCGTGTTAATCGAACGACATATTTGGACGTCATCTCTTTGCACCCAGCCTATTCTACTATACAAATACAATTTTTATGCACAAATTCAAATTCCTTTTTTCTACACATGTATTTTTTTTAAATTGTTGCGTAAAAAAATGTACTTTGAATTTTAAATTGCGTAAAATGTCTCAATTATCTACAGTGTACTATTGAATCCATACATTTTTAAAGGAGATGATTTACTTAATTTATGATGTATTAAAATTCTTCCTTGATAATGGAATTATTTCTTAGCGAATCAGACCCGTAAGATCAAGTTGGTCATTTAGTTTTTTTTTTCATTGCTCTCTCTCTTTTTCTCAATAGTTCGCACTACAGAGCTGTATGGATTATATTTTATTAATAATTTGATTTTTCCACCAGTAGTTTACTCGACACAGCTATTGAGAAATAATTAAAATTATAAATCTACTTAATACTAAAAGAATGGAGGTAGCACTATGAAGAAAAAGTGGAGAAAATAAACTATTAGAGGTGCTCTATTGAGAAAGGGATAAAGCACTATATTTAGAATTTAACAATGTTGGATTTTAAAAAACGGATTATGAAACTTTTTAAAAAATAACTTTAAAAAAGTGCTGTACAGATTCTTAATTATACTCCAACATTCCAAGCATGTTATTGTAATAATAATTGTTATGTATAAAGTATGATTACTTTTTCATGTTGTATACGAATCAAAGTAATATTTTAAATATTAAAAGTAGAATACTATTATCAAGGAAGCATCAATAAACATCAGCGATGTGTTAACCGTGCGATTCGACTATAAACTCGATAATATACTAGTCGATAAAGATCAGATTCAGAAGGCGGAGAGCCAACAATAATAATTGTATTCTTCTACTTATTAAACAATTTTAATGTTTCTCTATGAATCATCGTATACACAAATTTTTGCCTATATCTGTAAACTGAAAACAATCAACCAGGAGGAGAGGAGAATACTGAGAGAAATCTTTAGACCAATAAGGCATTTTTTATTTAAAGTATTCATCTTTATGTTTTCTTCACCAGACTTATTTTGCAAATGTTTATTTTTTTTATTATTTGAACAATAAAAAACTTTTAAAAAATCATTTTTCTTCTTTTATTTCACATCTTTAAACATGTAAAAAATATCAATTATCCTCTCATTTGATCTTTTTTCATAAGTTATGTATGTGAGTACGATGACCAAATATCGAAAATAATTGTATTTACAGTAACAGTAGTATGTACAATAATTTATTTAATATACTTGTATTGAATGGTGCTATTTAAAAATAATAATGTTACCACGATTCACGATCTTCATATAACGAAAAGCGTTTGCTAATTTTCAAACTTTTGAGAAAGAAATATATATTATAAGTATTATGAAAAATTGTGCTTATATACGCGAACAGGGCTGGGCAGAAGTAAACTTTTTGACAAAAAAATTTTATAAACAAGATATAATAAATGTTTTAAGTATGCTAAGAAAAGTTGCAAAAAAAACTAACTAAATCAGCTTAAACTTCACTCGGAAACAATTTTAATCCAAACTATCATTTGAAAATGAATAAGAATAAAATCTTAATATGATGTTTAAAATAAAACAGATTTCTCATAATCACTTCTGAAAAACAATAATTATCAAAAAAAAAAAACAAATTTCTTTAACCAAAATTATATAATATAAACTAACAAAAACAGAAACGCTTCAAGTAAAAACTAACGCCTCTTTCAGTGTGCTTACGGCTTAAGTCTGCCGCAAAGATATATTCATTAATCGTGAAAACTTCATCTTTCTCAGCATTCATAATACCAATGATACGAAGTATTATTACTGCTAATCTTTTTCGATCGGTCGACTGTCAAGTTTAAAAAACGTGCAACACGAAGAACCGACATTTTCAAAAGTACAAAATGTGTTAGTCTTGTCGTAGATAAATAAAAAAAAAAAATAATAACTAATTGTGATACAGCGCAGCTGGGCTGTTAATTAATATACTTAAATATGCGTAAGTAAAAAACGGATTTCACAATTAGCCGAAGCAGGCGCAAAGCATTTTTAAAGTGGAGTTGTATAATAAGGGAAAAAATCTAAATATAACAATGAGCATGTATCATACACTTTCTTCATATATGGCACTGTCCAGCTCTGCGAACAATATATTGTATTAAGAGCAAGATTTCCAATACCTTTTAACACGCAAAAAGTCAGTGTAAGTAAGATAACTTTTCGGTGGCAGTAGTAAAAGTTGATCGTATATATTAACTTATAAGAAACAGTCTTAGAGGCAACTGACTGCATCGTACAAAGCATTATATATTCGTTGATGTAGACTTTACTGTTGCATGAGACTCTGTCTTGTTTATCTAAAATAATCTAGTAAAGTACGAAAACGTGTATGGATATATTTAAATGGCATAAATCTAATTATCCCAAAATAATTATTTTTCTTTCTCGATTGATATTATCGTTAACGAGATACAAAGTGCAGAGCCATTGTAAAAGTGTATTGTCTTTCTATCACGTTGCAAGATAATGTTATCCATTGTTTAAAAGATAAATTTATCAACAATGTAAAGAATTAAAAATATATATCGTGCACTACTGTATCGTCAGACTTAGCAAATCTAACACCATACGGCTATACATGGCACAAAGCTTAAAAAGTTACCGATGATGAACCGAGTCGCAACTATATTCTGGCAGGGCCAAATAGCGCGAGATGAGTGCTACTTTTGAAAATTTGCATACCTGTGCGCAAAAATTGCGAAATATCCTTTTGGCGTGCTTCCAAAATCTTATTTTCGGGCTTTATCGATGCTGTTAGTTACACGATGAATGCGACAAGCAATTTTTCAATTTAGACGATCGTACAAAATTCTGGTTATGCGTATGTGCAAACTTTTGAAAGTAGCCGCTGCTTACTCGGATTATTGATCTATACGAATAGGAGTAAGAGAAATTTATATATAAAACTTGAAGTCTCAAGTTCAAGCACTGTAAGAGATCTTATATTTAAGATTTTTCAAAAAAGAAGCATAAAAATTTGCAAAAAAATAATTACAAAGATACAGAAAATACAAAATGAATATCGTCAAAGATCACAAAAAAAACAATAAAAAACAAAGAATTAATATATTCGCAATTGTCGAGAAATTTTTCAAGTACGCAAAAAACCGCATTAAATTTGGTGGGCACTTTGTTCTAATCAAACTCATGTAGCCTAATAATACACCGTAATTTTGCACAAATACTTTTTTTAGTTTACACTTCATTTGTTTCTGTTGATAAAACTTAAGTAAACAGTAAACAATTTGTAAATCAGCCAATTAAGGAGCTAGAATCAAACGTTAAACAGCTGAAAAAAGTATTAGTAACTGATTAGTAATTGTTGGAAAAATTTTTTAAATACAAAAGTTATAAGATGTTATTATTACTATTTTTGTTATCATATGACTTTGATTAACTTTAACTTTTTTACTATTAAAATCTTTCGTTTTCAAGAATACAAATTTTTAAATATTTTTTCAGTGAAAACATATGTAAAATTATTGTATTATTGTAATTAATCAATAAATTTTGATTATAATATATATGTACTACAAATCGGTCTTGATTATTCCTAAACCCTACATTATTATTATTTTTTTCTTTATATATACATATATTAAAATACCTCATAAAGTAATTCATTTACATTATTTTGTGATTAGTAAACTTATTAAGAAATAATTTTTTGATAAACAGTTACCTTTTTCTTATATATTTTTTTCAGAAATCGATGAAGCATCTGCAAAAGCGCATTGAACAAGCAGCATTCGACTAATTCCTAGCCTCCAGAAATTTCGGACAATGAGACTTATTTGTTGCGCAGTTGCCTTTTTCATCTCCAAAGAAGATTCGCGTTTCTTTTGACCTCCCAGTCGAGGAGGTAGAACAAGAGAATCACTTAACTATATAACTTGACCTAGTGCATGGATAAGTGATATAACTATATACAAAGCAGTCCCGGCGTACTCTTGGTTTATTGATCTCCCTTATAATTATGGCTCTATCTTTACATGCACGCATATCTATATTTTTATACTCGATCTTATTCTTCATTATTTACGAGATGAAATACAGGCGCTGCAGATGTTACAGTTTTATTAAATATTCAGCTAAATAAGCTCTGTCTTACTAAGGTAAATATTTGCAATTTAAATTATTGTACAAATTGAAAATTATACAGAAAATGATACTGTAGTGGTTATTAATAATAAGCCCTTAAATTAATTGATAGGATTCGATCAATTGAAATTTTTAACAATGTAGCTTTTATTTATTTCTAATAAAAATTTTAAACCTTAAAAAATTTATTATTAAAATTTTATGTATTAAAATTTTAAATGAAAGAATAAATAAATTTTTATAATAAATTTTTTTTTTACGATATTACATGTTAAACATTATTTAAGTTGCCTTGTAGTATTGATAAAGTAGAAATCACACTTTTATAGAAGGGGATTTGAACGAGATATTTTATTTCTAGCGTCTAAAAATGAAGTTCAACAAACATGTCATCTTACGAGAAAAGTAAGTTATAATTAGTTTATATTAATTGATTGTGGGTAGATGATTTCATATTTTTAGGTGTCAGAATTAATCAGCCAATAAAATCGTTAAAATCCTTTTCTTGGACACTCCAGCTAATTCTCATTATATTAGAAAATGTTTGCTTTATTTGTTGAACAAATTAGTTTTTATGTAATTTATTTAATAATTACATAAATATATACTAATTTTATAATCTTAATTATAGACTGATGAGTGCTATAGGTAATATTTAAGTAGGAAAAATGAACACCACAGTTATAGCATATAAACATCATTATTAGAGGTGGTACATGACAAATTCTAAGTGAATACTACTTTAACAGATCCGAAGATACAGCGATTTAATGTTAATGTACAGTCCTTTAAATTTTTTTATTTGATTAATATAATCAATAAATCATATAATATTAATTTTTTAATTAAAAATTTTAAGAATTATTTATTTAAAAAGTTTTAAATATTGAAAATATATTTTAATTACTTATTTTCAATTTTTATAATAAACTATTAAGGGACATAAAAACTGTAAATATAAGTATAAAATAATTATACTACTAGTGAAAAATAAAATTTGAAGATTCTAAAACAATCTCTGAATAATAAAAAATAAATTAAAATGATTGTAATTCTTACAAAAGTTTGTTAGATGTGCTAAATCATTGTGTTGAATTCTGTTGGTTCTTCTTTCTTAAACCGAACACGCATACCCTGAAACATTGCATTAAATTTTGTTCCTAATCCTCTGTTCGGCTTCTCATAAATCAACTTCTTTTCTTGAGTTTCCATTTCGGTGTTTTCTACTGCATCAAAAACATCGCGTACTCGATCCAAGGCTGTTTTTAATAAAGAAAAAAATAAAAAATACTTATAAAAATTGTTAATATCAAATTTTTAAAAACTCGAAATATTTAAGAAAACATAATTTAATAGTATTGCAAAATAAATTTAAGTTTCATATAGATAAAATTATTTTTATAAAATTTTATATATTTCATATACATATTAGACCATTTGTCTCACACTTATACTTTTCCTAAATACAATAAATAAATAAATTTTAATAACAGCATAATTTTGCATCTGAAGCTTAGAAATTTTAAAATTATGATTTTCATTTTCAATAAAAAAACGACAAAAGAAACTATCAGTCAAATCATATTATTTCTAATAAATTAAGTTCCTTTCTTCATTTTCCATTTCCTCGTTTTCTACTGCATCAAAAACATTGCGTACTCGATCCAAAGCTGTTTTTAATAAACAAAAAAACAAAATAAAACACTTGTAAAAATTAATAATAACAAATTATTTAATTTTTATTTTAATTTTAATGTAAATACATTTTTTATAAACTTTTATTAGGCTATTTGGCATCTATTTATGATTTTAGTAAATAAATAAATAAGTAGATTTTAATAACTATATAATTTTTCATCTAAAGCTTAGAAATTTTGAAATTATGGGTTTCACTTTGAATAAAAAAATATAACAAAAGAAACTATTAGTAAATTAAAATACCTCTTCTAAGGTCCATCTCATCCATTTCCTTGTCATTGATCTTGGCAAGTTCTTTTCTAAAGCTCCGAGTTAGTTTCTTGCGAATATAGTCTGCTTCTATTTCTTGTTTAGTCCTTGGTATTCTGAATCTGACACAGCAGCATATCATTATTGTAATGGCCAAAATTATAGAAAGTACAATCCCAACCAGCTGCCAAACTCTAATGCCAACCACTTCATTCTCTAGCCACTCAGGCTCCCCTCCCTGGTCATTGCATTCTTCACTGATGCTAGAATTACCCTCTGAACAAGGTGACAGTGTACCTATGATATCCATTTTAACATCCTCTATGGCCTGCAAATTGTTTACAATATTATTTATGATAATAATTGTTTCAGATAATTATTGCTAATCATCTTCTATAATCTATGTTGATATGTTCTTTAACAGATTCGCGACGACTAATGTATAAACTAATTTTTATAATCTTTTTCAAAATCAATTCAAATTTTATTTAAATGATTAACAAAACTATTGAATTTTTTATCATTATTCAGTATTCTTGAGAATGAAAAAATCGATTTCATAAATACCTATTGTAAATATTTTCTTTTTAATTTAGACAATGTATAAAAAATTTACGAAAATTTCTGACATGTAAATGTGTTATGACGCAGTGAACTTATTACAAAAGTGGTTGAATAAAAATTGAATACTTACAATATTTTAAATAATTTATAAACGTTAGTTACAAAATATTAGCGCCATCGCAGTCGTTTTCACCGAAGGAACGGCATGCCGTGACTGAACTGGGAAAACTAGTCAGATTTCTAGAGTGCTTAGGGTGTGGCAGTTAATCACCCTGGGCACTCCCTTTTTTTTACACTCTTACACAGATGTACACTTTGTCTACTCAAATCAATAGGTAGGTATAAATAAACTTCATAAAACGGCTAAAAAATTGGCAATATCTTTTTTTTATTATCTTATTAATTAATATTATGTAATAATACGTAAAGATCAAAAATAAAAATAATCATTTGTTACAAAAACAATGCTCTATTTTACGTGCTTACGACACTAAATCGTGTCTCAACAATTATCCAGTTCGTTATCCAAATCCTTCTCTTTTACTCACGTTATTAGTTTGTTAAATTTGCCACCTCTGTTAATTACAAGTAAACCGATCGTTATCGTCACTCTGCTTGACATTCGATGCGATACAGGCTAGACGTTAAAGACAAGATTTGGTTGAATCGCTAGCACGGCAAAATCCTCTATCTATTCTTTCTTATTTAAGCATAATAAACTCACCCTGACTCTACAAAATGACTCGCTTTGTGCACTTTTTCACTCTTTGGGCAAACAATCCTACACTGCACGAGTGTCTTTGTCATTTAGTCTCGGATGCAACGTTTGCGGTACAAAAAATCTTAAAAAATAATTTATAAAATAATGCATGGCTGAGCATAAACTAGGTTTTAAATGCTAATAAGAAGAAAACAATGCGATGCAACAATTTAAAAAGGACTCTCCCACTCTCTCACAACAGCAATCGAAGACTCACGGAATTGCAAATCTCGTGATTGTACGTCGTGTCAATGTTTTTTTTTTTTATCCTTAAAGATCCTACTTAACAATCTATTGTCACGTAATCTCCGCGAGTAAATCGACTTTCACTCGATTCGCTGAATATTACATTTATTAAACGCGATGAGCCGATTTTTTAGAAAACCGGTACCAGTGACTGTAAAACTTTTTTTGTTAGTGTAACCTGTATCGCTCTAAAAACTTATGGATTTTTTGTTCGGGTGTTTGGAGGCAACAAGCTCTCCAAAATCCTAAACCTATAAGACCAAGACCAACACTTATTTAAAGTGTGATTTTTGGCCAGAATTTTTCCTATCAAGTGTGACCCGAGGCAATACTTTGTTCATCTTCGTTTTTCTTTTTTTAGTAGAATTTAACATTATCATTGATTGACTTTTGATGTTCATTCTTTTCTTATGAATGTTCGACCCCTGTTGATAAAAAAGAAAAAAAAATATAAATTATTTAGTACCAAATTTTTTCAGCTAATTTTGCTTTAAAAATTATTATATTTTTTAAAGTAATTTCGTTAAAGTTTATGTTACACTAAGATTACTTACGTGATCGTCTTTTTCTCCGTATTTTTAGGCTGAGAACGAGCTCTATTTAATACTTTAAGAAAATCGGAAGTTTTGGTACGCATCCGTGAATGGATGTAAACTTTACTACACTTTATGTGATAGTGTAGATAATGTCTAAACATGTGTATTAAATCGATAGTATTGCTGCGCGCATCCTTATTTGTATGTCGTGGAAACAATACTACAATGCAAAAAACATCAAGTTATAACATGTGTGCGACAAATGGAATCAGAAAATTATCTTTTTTTCTTCTTTTAGAATTTAATTTTTATTCTATTAAAAATTCATTGAGAAGTTTTTAATATCTTTAAAAAGGTAGATCTAGATCTAGATAGATCTAGATTTGTATTTAGATCTACTTGCATACTTTACATGAATTTTATTTTTTTTGTAATTAAAAAAGTTTAATTAAATTTGAAAAAACTATAAGAAAATAAAACTATTTACCAAACGTGATGTACCCGATGCAGTCACTTATTGTTGTGCCAGCATCTTGCAATTCTAAAGGAGGCTCCCGATGACTAAACAACACTTGTGGTGCAGTATGGCTTGCTCTCCTACCCTCTTTTAATTCTTGCAAAAACATTTTACCAATCACCATATCATCTACATCTTTGAATATTGTACTAAATACTACTGTTACTCGATCACTTTTTGCTTCAACATAACTAGAAAAAAATTAAGAATTCATAAGATTTTGATAATATAAATATTATAAATACACTAATTAAATAAAAATACTAACATTATTTCTTGATCTCTATATTGGATAATAGCTTTCTTTTGAAGTTTGCTAACATCCTCCGGGGATTCACTGATTTTTTCTTGAAAATCAAAATATTTTTCAAATATACTTGCAAAACAGTGCCTCTTCAGTAGTCCAATTTTTTTTACCAGACCTTCCCAATCCTCAGGTAAATTTTCAAGGTCAATCATAACTGTAACGCTGTAACCTATGATAAATAAATTTTTTTATTAAAAGTTAACCAAGTACTTAATAAAATAAAAATTATTTTTTAAGTAATTTACCGTTTTCTGCTTCCACCAGATAGCTGCCATATTCTCGCTTAAGCAAGTCGTCAGCTCCATGTTCTTGTAATTGTTTATAAAATTTGAGTAACGCACTTATCTGCAAACAAGAAATACCTGAGTATGTTCCTTTTACAAAGCTATCAGATTACTTCTTAATTGCAAAACTTACTCTAATTTTTGACTTATCACCGCTCAAATTGGAAATATGAAACAGAACCCCATCAAAGTCTGCTATCATAACATCTGTTGATTCAAGTTTACCTCTGAAATATAATATTTTAAAATTAGAGTTATTACTTTCAGATCTTAACAATATCAGTTTATCTCTATCAATGTGATTCTTCGTGAATAAAAAACAACTGCCTCAAGAAGAACTACTAAATTTTGTGCAAGTACCAAATAACATGGGTTACAAAAAGCACTATAGCGATCAGCTTCTCGAGCCTTTCCAAAACATAAACATTTGCATACCGCAGGCTCGAGCCATCTCAGAAATCATTACATAAAAATCCCCAGGCATCTAATCAACGTAACACCCAACAGCACCTTCAACCCTCGAACACCATCACCCAAGTACCCCAGCCCCAATACGCATCCTGCTCCTCCATCCTCTCTCCTATCAAGCAAAAATTACTCATCGCTGAGAGACCTCGAGCCAGTTTTTTTCCACGTCATCCGGCGCGCGTGTCAGCGCACATACACAACTCGCAACGCGCGGAATCATGAATGAGACAGCCGCGAAGCAATTCGGAGAGCAGCCAGCTGCAAAGCCGAGAAAAAGCCAGTCCATACGCCGCTCCCCGCGGAGCCGCGTGCTCGCTTTTTCTCTTTCGCTCTCCCTCGGCGAGCCGTCGGGAGGTTAGACACCGCCCCGTGCTCCAGCCGAGAGACAGAGAGCCGGGACAAGAGAGATAAAAAGCCAGGAGAGATAAGCCGCGAGTCCCGTGCGACTCTTCCCCTCGAGCACCAGGCCCGACGCAGTAGACGGATATAGATGGTTGACTCACCCCGCCAGGGCATTCTTGATTTTGTTGTTCAACGTTTCCTCGATTATCCTGTTGTTTATCTCGAGCAGAATCATTATTCAGGCTGTGTAGGCGGCCGAGCGCTCAGGCGGGCCTCGTCTAGCTTTATAGCTCGCGCGCTGGATGCGAGCCTGGAAGTCCGAATGGTGCTGGCGGATGGTGGACTGGATTGTTTAATAATCAAACAATTGGCTCTGTCCACTTGGCTGCGGCACCATTTACGTGTATGCGTATACGCGGGCCCCGTGCACAGACTGCAGCAGCTCGACTCGCGAGCTACTCCGCTCTCTCTCTCTCTCCCCAAGAGGTGTGTGTGATTTCTAATGCTCTTTTCCCACTTTTGGCGCTGGTATAGTTGCCGGAGTAAGTTACGTTGTGGCTTGGGGTATTATACGCGCTGGGTGTATGGGGCTGGTGGGTGGTGTGTGTTCAGGGGCGAGTTTACGGTTAGATGCGACAATTCTTGAGGTTGTCGGTGCACGTGCACTTATAGGTGATGGATATATGTTGTGTATAGGGTTAAAGCTCGGGCTTGAAGGCGAGCTTTCACTGCGGCGATGCGCATATGGGGTGAGGGTTCGATTCGATGACGGTTGAGGTTTGAATTTTACGGGGGATTTTTGACGATTGTGAGTGGACAATGTTTGAGCGAAAAATCTTTGAAAATTATTATAGTTATTTATTTGTGAGGTAGTTAATAGAGCGTACAAATAATTCGAATGACAGATTAATGTAATAATTGAAATTTAAAAATTTCTTTTGTATTATGAACGTTTATAAGTGTGTGCGCAAACATTTTAAGTAGATTTACTAAGCAATATTCTATTACTAATAATATTATCAATTGCTATTAATCTGTTTTAAGCAATCGATTGCTGACTTTTTAACATCATTTTTAACAAAAATATTCGAAAACATTATTAAGTTACGATTAAGATTTTAAATGGACATTTAAACGTACGCATAGATTTGAGAATATTTCACATATTGCAATGTTTTAATATTTTAAAAATTTATATAAAAATTCACAATTTATTGTTAATTTAAAACATTGTATAAGTAAATAATAACTTATTTAAACGTTTATTATGACTAGAAATGTTAATATTAACAAACAATATTTTATGAAACTCCTTAAGTGTCAGTAAAACCTGCTGCCCTACTATAAGTTCGAACTATCTTGAAACTTCAATTGGTAGCAGAATTTCTTTAAAAATGCGCACTGTAATTGTAGATAATCATAAAGCTTTATACTAACTTTTTAAAAAATATAAGAATGTAATTTATAAAAGAGATCGAGGCTTCAAAAAACAGGGACCAATTCGTAAAAAGCGAATAACTGAAAATTTAAAAAGTTTTTCTCGACTGTCAAACGGTAGAAAAATGTTATCGTTTGAGCCATAGTATCTTTTAGGCCAAATGCAAATTCTGTTGCGCGCTTCAAAGTATGTGTCTATGTGCGTGAAAACGAATGTTTTGTTCTGTTCCAAGCTTTTAAAGGTGAAATTTTTGTTTATTATTCAACAGTTGAATTTTTCTCATCATCTAAGACGAATTTGTAAGAAATAATTTTTATTTTCTAAATGAGTTAACGTATAACAGCATTATAGAATTTTATAGAAAAAAAGTCATTTTTTAGTAAGTGTTATTACATTAGTAGTAGATTTGTTCAGAAAATTTTACAATATTAATATTAACTATTGAAACTACAAAGTTCCAATATCTAGACATACACTTTATTATTTTGCACAATAAATAAATTTAAACGTAAACAACTCCGCTCCAAAATAACGGCGCCTCCTCCAAAACTACACCACCGCAACAATCCCCAAAAACACACCTCCAACCCACCCACACCACAACCCAGCGCGCAAAAACATTAACATTCAACCAAACCAAAACACCGTCCGCCCGCATCTCCCAAGCCCCCAAAAACCTAAATAATTCCCACTCCCCCATCTCAGCAATGCAGGCCGCATCCTCACCTCCCCGCACGCAACAGTCGATTTACGCCGATTTCCTCCCCCCACCACACCCCCACAGCAGCCGCAAGCTCCGAAAGCTCGCTCAGAAATAACCCAACAGCGGCGGCATCGCCGAGGAAGAAAGAAAAAAAAGCAGCCACCGGCTAACCACATATCCAGCGCTCGCAAAAATGTCAAGTGTCAGCGCGCGGGCGCAGTAGTGCTGCAGCAAAATTGCGGCCGGCACCCCAGGGCCCGCACACCGTATAACTAGCTGCGCTCCGAAAATTTCCTCTCGCCTGTGTGTATATGCACTCGCCGAAGAAAGCCGAATTGTTCTACAGCGGAGCAGCTTCTTTTACTTTTTTATCCACATTTTTCTCTCCGGTTTCTCTCCTCCTGGCTACAGGTGTTTGTTTATTCAAGCTCGGCAGGAGATTGTATACGTGCCTTACGTCAGTGCGAGTGTGTTCGTGTGTGCGCTCGAGTTTTAAAGTCGAGCTTTTATACGTATCCGGCTCTCCCGCTGCGGCTGCGATTGGTTAGAGCAAAGGCTGCAGTGCGCGAGGAATTTTTCTTTCCTCTTTCTCTCTGTACTAGGCGACGCGGATGTATATAAGAAGGTTTAGAGCTAAGGTCTTACATATAGAGCGATATCGGCTCTGATTATTTTTTATCGCTAGTCGAGAAACCGAACTGCCCTGGAAAAAAGTCGGTTTTTTTCGATTTTCTCTTTTCGGAAAATTTCGAGAGCGACCGTTTGCTTATTGATGCGATGTTTTATTCAAACCTGACTTTATGCATTCCAGCTCCTACCGAAGTATAAACGACTGCGATATAGTTTACACAGTTTTGACGGATCAATTATTAAAGGCTCGGAGTATTTAATGCATTAGCGAGGGATTTTAAATGTAGGCTTCCCGTGTTTACGACGCGAAGCGCGCAGCAGTTGTTTAGCGGCACCCCGGACTTTATTGGATCGGAGTACTTTTACAGGATTAGTTACGCCGGCGAGCCACCAAAAACAAATACCTACACCGCATTTACGAGCGGCCGCCGCGCGATAAAAGAAAGAGCGAGTGTGGTAAGCTCGATGCGCTAAACGCATTGGGATAAGGACTTTCTGGGGATAGGCGCGATGATCTGGATTTGTGTTGGGTTTTAATTTAGAATGTTTTTTTTTTGTGTTTGCGGGAATTGGTAGATGATAAAGTATTTTATTTATGTTTGGTAAATGTATCATGGTTTATGCGGTTACAATTTGATGTAAATGTAAAGTCTGAGAGATGAGCGCAATATTCATAACAATATGGGGCAGGTCGTAATTTTTTAAAAAATTACATTGCGACATAAGAAACTGTTATATTTTATCTTTATAAAGCCAATATTCGACTACGCTCCAAAATGATAAATTTCGGAGCAGCCGCAACGCCGCATTTTCTCCTGTTTCAACTAACATAATAAGCAGTATATACAGCTTATTATTCTCGTATTTAATTCCACGATTAAAAAAAACAAACTTCCAGCATCCCTCAAAACCATAACGCATAAACAAAACAAATCCGCATCGTTCGCGCGCAAACTTGTCAAACAATCCCCATACTTACCAAAAAACCCCAACGCACCCAACCAATTAAAAAACTCCAGCACATCCTAACCATTAAAAAAAACCGCACTCAAACCGCCTCCATCAATCTTCACTCTTCAGCATAACCGCCTGGCGGTGTACAAGCCCGCAGCGAGCGGGAAGCTGCCACACACACACACACCCACGCACACAGTATAGGTACAAACTCGCGCCCTCCACCCCCAGGCCGCGACGCGCAAGGTGTACAAGTCTACATACGTATACGTATATAGATGCCTAGCTTGCTGCTTGCGCGCGCGCCACCCACCAGTCAGCTTTTACAATAGTGCGAGAGCGCGCGGGGGCGCATAAGACAGAGAGGCAGCCATCGCGCGATAAGACGGCCAAGCAGAGGACGGAGAATATGTAGAGTGAGAGAGGCTCGAAAAAGACAGGGCGGCACTGCGCGCGCGCCTCTCTCACTGTCGAATAGACCTGCGCTCTCTCTCTCTCTAGCCACCTACATACACAGCTGCCTGATCGCATATATAGGTTAGACGCTGAGAGAGAGAGAGAGAG
>JAPYZA010001531.1:0-20574 GCA_030522685.1 Eupelmus azureus | reverse complement strand
AAACTAATAAGAAATATAAAGATCGTAAACCTTTTTTCTCCCCTCTCTACAACACCGATCATCTTATTCGCTTCCTTTGCGCTAGCGCATCGTTTCTCTCTACCTCTTCACTCTTTTCTTTTTCCCTCCAAGCCGCTGGCGGGCGAATTTAACGATATCCGCGGCGCGATCTACGAGCGATTCTGCATTATTAGCCGAGCAAAAATTATGCCGTAAAGCGTGATTTATATATGTTTGATTTTTTTTTCTTTTTCAAAGTAAACGAAGGTTATCGATATTTTGTACTCTTTATTGCAATGAAATTTTATTGCAACGACTTTTTCATACTTTTCTTCATAAAGATTTAAATTGAAAAAGAAAAAAATTATATTAATAAAGAGAACGCAAAAAAGTCATTTGACAGCGGCTTTTGCAGAATCGCTAACAGAAGTTCAATAATCTGTTTAAAAGTCATTTTTTTCTCTTCTTTATAAAGTCGCCTGAGTTAATATGGTAAATCGCGTTCCGCCAGCAAAAGGTACAGCGTAGTATCTAATAACCCGAATTAGACTCTCGCCCATCAAGCCAACCAAACAGATATAGTGCAATACGATTATACACGAGACGAACTTGTCAATTGTAAACATCAACTTTCCTTAGCTACTAACGATAGATATTATAGCGAATAGTAATAATCGTACAGTTTAATTATTAGCGATCGTTAGAATTAGCAGTAATAAGTAATTAGTACGTAGGTAATGTATGTGTTGTGTTTTTATGAGTCTGACCCCCCTCCCCTTTTTTTGCACGCACGTATATGCTATATATATCTAAACATAGTCGCTTCTTTTGTGGTTTGTATTTCCTCTGTCTTACATTTTCTTTATTTATTGTTTTCATTCGTAAATTGTGTAAAATACTTCGACCGTTACGCATTATTAAATCCTAGCGTGATATACAGTGATAAACAGTGCTCACTTGATTGATTAATGCTTTTGCGCCTATTTTTGCACTTCCAGTCCTCGTTTGCTCGATCCTCACGCTCGTATTTTTTTCTTTTTATTCAATCAATTATGGCAATCGCGTAATTGTTCCGGCTGCAACGATTTTGATGAGTTTTGCTACTCGTTCGCGACGATTCAAACAATGGAGGACGAGAAGATTGGCAGATTTTCAAATACAGAATATCGGACTTCGGTGAAAATGACGGTCCATTCCGAGCACGCGCTCCAAAGCCACCGATCGTTTTTTTCTAATAAAAACAGCCAAAGTTTAATCGTAAAAATTGAACGATTCTTCCAACTTTCATCAGTCTTTTGCTTGCATTGTTTTTTCGATAGTCTCATTTTGCCTCGGAAATTTATAATCAGTCTAAAGACACGATATACATACAAGTGTAAATTTTTTTGATAATTTTTAGTACAATTTTATTAAAAAATATAGATCCTCTTTTGTATATATCAGTCGATTAAATATTTTTTGCTTACATAACTACATAAATATTATTTTTCATTTTTTATCGAATTGACGATTCGTACGATGTTCGATTCTCAACACGGATACTCGAATGATCAAGCAATTCTTGAAGATTCGAGTATGGAACATCGCAAAGATCGAGAATTTCGAATTTTCCCTTATCAAGTAATCGATATTCCATTTGCAAAATGAGATTCGTTAAAAAGCTAAACGATCAGTGGAATAAGTCGTTCAATTGGATTAATTGTATTATTGTTTCCAGTGTTTCTGGAAAACATTTTATAATTTAGACAAAATAGCTTTGAAAGGTGCTCGCGACTTTCCGTTTATAGTTTAAGATCAGTCAATGGTTATAAATTGCTCAAAAATCGTAAATGCTTTTCATAATAGATTACGTTTATTTGTCAATGTAATTTTCATTATAAAAAGTGTCGGCATTATAGAGTAAGTTTATGTTTCCGGTGTCTTATTACGGCAGTCTATTGTTTCTCATTCCGCTTTGGATTTTCAAAATGCGGAATACGGCACGGTTTATGAAATATATTTCTTTTGTCTGTCTTCTACTATGCGTTATTTTTTGTTTATGTATTATATTTTACCACAGGCTGTATTTTTTAATTTTATTGCATAACGTGAAGTTTTTGTTCCGGGAACGTTCGATTGATATAGGATTATCAAAATGGGATTTCACATTCCTGTTATATATTTACATATATAGCTTATTTATCTAAAGCTCAAAGGCTTCGTTATTTTGTCTTTTCCATTTCGATATACTAGTACACACGAGCTATGCAAAATTTATCAAGTGACCAGACATCGACAGTTTGTTCGACAATAATATTGAACCCGTCGCAAGAATCCTTTTTCTGGGGTAACGTTCAAAATTAAAAATTTGAAAAGTACCTTTGAACTTTTCGTATTATTACATATCACTTTACTGCATGTATACAATAGAGCATCTATTTAACTTTGTATTTCAGTCAGAGATCGGCAGTATAGTATGTATTAAATGTGTATTTATCAAAGTTCAACCAGAACGATTTTGCGGCGGAGTTGAGTTGTGACGATTCTGCATTGACGGTCACTCGAATTAAACATTATTATTATTGATAGTTTTCTTGAATGTTTAGGCGAATCACCACGGAGATATATAAGTGTTTTTATTTATATATATTTTAAAACATTTTATCATTCATATCGTGATGCGATTCATTTCTTACTTTATGTCTCTTTCTTCCCCCGTTTATTATTATTATTATTCTGTATGTAGGTATATATGCGCGTATAATATTCTTTTCTCAATAATCTGTAAGTTTCTTTCTTCCCCACTTTTCATATTTCGTATAAAACAGTTTTACATATTAATAATAGGTAATAATAATAATTGTAATAATCATAATAATTATAATCATAATAATGATAATAATGGCAATAGAGCAATAATAATGACAATAATTCTGATATACCAGAAAAAACATCGTTAAATATTATTCATTGTATTTCATATTACTATCTCTCTCCTTCCTCTCTTCACGCATTATATCTTCAATAATAATTAGCAATTTCTTTCTCATTTAGTTTTATTACTCTTAGCGCTTTTATCATTTTTCCTTCTCCTTTCTCTTCCCTCACTATAATTAAATCATCCTTCGATATAATATTTATCTTAAAATTTGTACTTTTGTAGGGGAGGTATTGGAAGACTCGGCTGCTTTGCGATAACGCACACCTACACACACACTTGGCCTTTCATCGTCATCACGTCCACCTGTCTTATTGGATACTATTTTACCGAAATTAATTATATAACGAATTTTTATGTTTGTATTAATCAAGTTATATGAAATTTGTGAAAGAAAAAATTTCAATGTAAATTCTAATCTTTTCTCTGCAAAACACTTGATAAAATGATATTATAAAAAGAATAAAAAAATTCAATGAATAAACCAAGAGTGCGATTGATCGAATTGCAGCCAGGTCTCAATCGAAAAGCACGCGCGCGCGCGATCGCCGCATGCACGCATCATAATCATCACACTTGTCGTCTCGATTTCCTTCTTATATTCTGGGCGGTGCAAGAGATTTCGCGCTCGCTCCCTCTGTACTTCCTTCCAGGCGCCTGTCGTCTCTTTGCCAAATTTGAGACAAGATGCGACTTTGTTTGCCGAGCACTCGAGACGTCTGCCAATTAAATTAAAGGAGCCAAGCCGACGGGATCGACGAGCCTCGTTATGTTTCTCTTGTCGATTATGATCGGAGGGCTTGGAAAGAGGCTCTCTTTCCGACCTCAAAGAAGGGCAATTACGCGTCGCGAAAAGAAGATCACGGCCAAGAAGAAGGAGACGCGTACAAAGGGGGAGTGGAGTAAGGCTTTTCAGAGATTTGCCGGTTAAAGAAAGTCAAGGATTTTTTTATTAAGATGCGGAGCCGCGTTAATGTTTGTACACGCGCGCAAGTGGAAGGAAAAGAGGAATAAGAAGCGACGAGTACCGAAACCTCTTGCTCTGCGCCCTTTCTGTTATCTTATTTTTTTCTCCTTCTCTCTACTCTCTATCTTTGTCCCTGAATATCAGCTGTTGCCGCCAGCACGGCCCATTATAAAACCTTTATAGTGTTCCTCTCTTCGTTTCTCCGTTCCCTCGCGGACGCTCATGGCGCGCGTTTTCTTACGAGCAAAGAATCCTGACTTTCGATAGTCTATATATATATATATTTTTTTTTCTCTATAGATATATGCTTATATTTGTGTTTCGAAGCAACGCGACCGTACGAATAACCGACTATATGTACCAATATGTACGTATACATAAGCGAGTTGTGTAAGGTGAAAAAAAGCTGCAGACAAAGACTTTGCGCGAGCCTTCCTCTGGCCTTTAAATATGTATGTACCTACATACCGCGAAATGGAGTAATTATGTAAAGAAGCAGGACCTGGGTGTAGTGATGCAAGCTCACTTGCGAGGGGGGTATATGTATATGTGTATGCTTTGAGGACGGGTGAAAATTAATCGAGAAGTGGAGAAAGCGCATCTTGCATCGGACACTGGGAGGACCTCTCGCTACATCATTACCTTTACTTTTTTTACATATATCGACACGCGCTTCATAAAGATTCAAGATCTTTTATCTTATAATTGCGGAATTTAATCAGCGAATTTTAATTTTTGAAAGCTAATTGATTAAATTTTTTACTTTTATTATTACAAGGTAAACGAGTATTAAAATTTTCATATTCAATAAAACATTGAGAAATTTAAACTAATAAAAGAATGCAAAAATTCGAGGTTTAATATAGCGATAGGCGCATATCCCAATGTCGGCCTCACACTCTCTCAGCCATTCGATACAGACAGAGATGCACACTGCACAAGCGTGCCACTACGTTTTCTAACGAACCGCTTTTTTAAGTTTTGAATGATTAGTGAAACACTCATTAAATTTACCTTTAAAAATTGTTTATAAATACCTACGCATACGGGGCTTGTTTATACTGAGTTAACGATTCGATTAGCATCAAACGCGCTTGTGGAACGGCTCATCACTGGATGAGATTTAAACGCATGCTCGTTATCAAAAAGAACCGTTGGCCACCATCGTTTTTGACTCGGTCGAATCGCTAACGCATATCCAATTTATCGAACGATCAGTCTACTTGTTGGATTTTTAATGTATAATATATAAAAAACTACCAATCGATTTACCGATTCGATTAAATCGACATTAAATTCTGGAGCATTTTGACGAAAGTGTTTAATCCTTATTATTTTTATTTTATTGAAAAATTTAGGTTTTGGTATTTCGATCCTGATCGCAGCCAAACGCGCGATTTTTGCTTGTCTTTTTTTTGGTGAAAGCTGTATACCGAGATTGCCGATTTCATAATGGTCGTGAGCACGCGCGCGCGATCTAGGAATTTTTACGATGCCTGAAACACGACGTCGAGGCGTCTTTTATGTATATATACGTACGCGACTTTTACGACGTTCTGCTTTATTGGCTATAAGCTATAATTACGATTAAAAAGGGATTACAATCTACGATATAATGCTTGTTATGTATGATTTTTTTTTTGTTATTTTAGTCGCTCGAAAGCACGAGTAAAACTATTTAGCTCGTTCGCGCTATAAAAAAACGCTCGCCGATTAAAGTCGCCTTAAGATTATACACATCAAGATCATTCGTGTAAATATATTTAAATATATAACTTTGAAAAAATGCTTACCTGGCGCTATGCTTCCTTTAATCGCCGTTTTTAGCATGCGCAGTCTACTACTCTCCGCGCGTTTTATCGGGAAAAACGCTTCTTCGCGCTCTCATTCTCGAGCTCGCTTCTTATAGAGGCAGGTTCGTTAACTCGCGCAAAAATTTGCTCAGTCTTGGCTTGTAAACATTCAAACTTTATCCGTTATAGAAAATTGCATGTAAATATATATATCGAAGAAGGGATATTTTATGAGGCATATATAAAGTTGCGAGTCTAGAGCCGAGAATACGATGAAGCGTTTTCTTTTATTAGCATTAACCCGAGAAAATGCAAACTTGTCGCGAAAGAGTGCACAGAGCAGGGCAGTAAGACATGGAATTGCTATCACAATGTTACTCTCTTATCTCTCGTTTCCGTTCGTCCTTATCTTGGGTACTTCAATATTTGAAGCAGCTTCGCTTCTATCTTCTCTCTTTATCTCGCTTTCGCGGTTTTTGCTTTTGCTTTTGCTTTTTTGCTTTTGCTTCGTATTCTGCCGGTCTCCAAAGGTTACATATATTCCAAAAATAACTTTGCATACTCAATTTCGATATACAAGTTTTGCGAAAAATACGATAAATCTTACAAAAGTTTTCCGGTATACGCTGCAGTAGAAGAAAAACGATTTTTTTGTAATCACGATTGTTGACACATGCAAGTGTATATTAAAGCTTGAATTTCGTAAAAAAACGTTGGCTTCGTCAAAGAGGCGCGTCAGAAAAAACCACGCCATAACCGCCCTGCGCTTTTCGAAAAACCATATATATATATATATCCCCTTCTGCCGTCCGACTTATCCAAAATCCTTATAAAAAACCGTATAAAAATTCGAGCGTACAAAATTGCTTTTGAAAAGTTTTTTCTTTCCCCATTTTTCCAGGGCTTGATAATGCCTTAAATGTTAACGTATCGCTTTCGAATACCACGTAGCCAATCAAGGATTGATTTTAAAAATGTTATTCATCGTCGCAGGAATGCGCGAAACAACCGATTTTTCCCGATCTCGAACGTCTTCGATCCATTTCCCGTTCATACTTACAAACACACAGACAGACATAGACACACAGGGATCGTGTGCATATTCGTCTTTTCCCCGGATTTTTCACGTCCCATAGCTCTCTCGCTTCGCGTTCGTTTCTCACATCCCGATGGAGCGGCACTCCCATGCTTTCGTCTCTCTTTCTCTAACTGATCTCTTTTTCCATTCCCGCGCTTTCTCTCATATCTCTCTGTCGCTCTCGCTATCTCCAATCTCTCTCTTTCTCTCTCGCTCGCTCTCATTCTCTGTCATGTTGTCCCGTTTGGTCCACACTACCAGCATGAGTTCGCCTCTTTGCGTCGCAAAGTTTAACGTTTGTTACTTATTTTTGGTCGCCGTCGTTTCATCTTTCTTCTCTCTCTCTCTCCCTCTCTTTCTCTCTATCTCTTTCTCGCTCTCTCACACAGTCACACTCTCTCACCTCGTTATTTATTTTGGATCGCTTCCATGCCTGCCGTCCGATCGGTTTCCTCCTTATTAAAAAACACTTAAATCGATATCACCTACGTATAAGTAGCGTACTAGGCCTAACTCGTTTTAATTATTCATTTTATTCATTTATCATTCGTTTATATAGATTAAACTCGGAATGGGATGTGGGGTGGGGGTGTGGGATTCTACTACGAGTAGCGTTATCATTACATCTTTTATAATACGCGAAATCTATTTCTATATACGCGCTCTGAACGAGTAAAGAGAAATGCTGCTATATGTACGTGTACAAACATCGATATTTTATGTTTTGAATAATGATAAACATCGACTAACGACACTGCGGTTTTAACGGTGCTGCGAAATCCAATTCTTCTTTTTTTTCTATTTTCCTCACACTGCGAGTCTTTTATTTAGTTGAGATTGTGCGCGGTTCGTCTTTCTCTCTGTTCTTTTGTACCCCTTTTCCGATCCGAGACCAATTTGAATTAAAATTACTTTTTTTTTGAAAATTTTCTCGTACTTTTTTTTTACCGACGACGGTGTAATCATTCGTCCAGTTCCTTTAGGAAATTTCATCGCTCTACGAGTTTTTTTACTAATTAATAACTAGAGAATTTAGACAATTCGTTTGTTTAAAATCACGACACCAATTCTTAAAAAAATAGGGTACAAAATTATATACTTTTTTTAACTCTGACGCGTTAATCTTACCATGCCTACAATTTTCACTGTTTCTGTTTTTTTTATTCGTCAAAATTTTCTTTCCCCCTCTTTTCTTTTTTTGTTTTTTTTCTTAAATTTTCAACTCACTTTGCTTCTTTTCGAATTCCGTTTCTTCCAGTTTCTAGCTTAAAAAAACACAGCCGAATAAAAATGCCCCGAAATTAGCCGAGCTAATAATAAATTATTATGAAATTTGTCTTACTACAGCATTCATTAAAGCTACATTCCGAATTTCATTTTGCTTAAAAATGTGGCTTCTTTCTCCGACCATTCGTTTCACGCTGAATTATATTCTTTAATACGATCCGAATTGCTTGTCTTATAAGCTCTCCTCTGCTTTGCTCGCGCAATAATCGCAATTTCCTTAAAAAAGGGAAAATTTGAACATTTGCTTGAAAAATTTTCTTAATGCCAATTATAGTCGGCTGGGACTCTAGATATTCTTACTTAATCACTAGAAAATTGTCCGTTCAGGAGTATTAATTTAAAGCGCGAATCACCGTTGTCAGCGCACTGTCGCGCACGATTTTCGAATAATAGAGGATTAAAAGTACGTACACGTCGTACGAAACTACTACGATTAATAGGAAAGAAAGTCACTCACGGCCGACTCGCGATTAATAATTACAACATCTTGCCGCGAGTTTCACAAACTCCTGCGCAAAAATGATCAAACTGCTCTTTTAATTGCCGGCAGTCTCCGTACGCATCCTGGCGCGCGCTTATCTTACCTATACTCTATACTACGAAATACACCAACAAAAACGTTAAGCGCCGATTCGCCGATTATTAATATACGTATACTACGACGACGATATCAAAGTCGAGCATAGTTAGGAAAAATCGAGAAAATTAAAAGCGGAAAACACGTTTACAAACACGTACAGATTACACACGTTTACCATTAGAGCGCGAAAGTAGAGCGGTACATTCACCCATACACGGCACACGGCACACGGCACACGGCACACGGCACACGGCAAACACATTCGCACGCACAAGTGTCTTGGATGCTGAGCCATGAATATGTGAGAGATGATGATGTGAATGATCGGAGGTATTACAGAAAACGGAAGCTATGATCACACTCATACTTGTGAGAGAAAAAAATTGTGGAATCCGCATAAGTGTATAATGTGGGTATGGTGCTAATAATCTATGCTCTTGCATCTCGTTACGTATGATCCATGATATACTTTTAGCCCTGATTAGCGCTTACTTTAGTTGGCGACACGCCAGTCACGCATGCGCGTGTATAAGTGTGTGTCAATATATATAAATGTCTATACATGTATATATATATATATATATATATATTTATATATAATTTACGTAAACTCGCATAACACACCTTCGTAAATCCTAGATAAGTGGCTTATGTTTTTCATTTGGATGAAGGGTGTTCGCTAAACACGATTATAAATAGTAATGATTAATCCTGCAATTCTACCGTGCGGAGGCCGACCTACACGCTAAAAGTAATAATAACCGACGAGCCACACCGCGCGCTCCTTCTCCGAACTCACCGGCCTCATCCCTCGCGCAAACGTAAAAAAACAGCGAGTATCGCGATCGTCCGAGCTAGACACTGGACTACCTTTTACGCGACCTGCTTGCTAACCTCGAGCCTCGAGCCTGCTCCCGCTAATCTCTCGCTTTGCCCTTTTTGCCTTTCGAAACTACAACTCGTGACTATCGGACCAAAGCCTCTCCAAAGCGTGCCAAAATCAGATTTACATTCTCATATTCTTTGCTCGAAAATTCATACTGCCTCCCTTAGATCAGCTACTAGATTGCAATATTTTTTAAAAACTTAACAATTCTTTCTTTACTTATTAAAATTTTATTTCAATTATAAAAAATGATTGATGTAAATATTTACTTAAAATTAAATTAAAACTATTGCTTTTAAACTGATTACCGATTGTCTAGCATTAAGTACGGGTAGACACGATACTTTTAGATTAATTATTTATTGAATAAAAGAAAATTACTTTTTTTTTAATCTTAATATTAAAAAGAAAGAGATGTCGGGAGCAGTTCGACTGTTCTTCTTTGAATATAACACTATATTTGAAACATCCTGCGAAAATGGAGATGCTCACGCGCGAATTAGACGCGACGGCGATACTGCAAGTGAATAATAACAGCGTTATTAATGTTTCTTAACCATTTTTTTCTTATGTACATTTGTACCTTAGCCAACGCATTTCGATATAATAGGTCGAGCTCCCAGAGAGAAGATTAAAAATAAAAAAAATCTAGCTTGCTCGAAAAAAATTTAGTAAACGTAAAAACTTAAATTTGGCTAAGGAAAAATAATAATGTAAGCGGGGAAGAAAGAAAAAAACATAACACATAAAAACTATTTGTACAATTTGTTCACTTTATTAAAATTGCATTTAGTAATAATACGAGTAACTTAAAAAAGAAAAATTTAAGGAAGAATTGTTTATAATGCGCATCTTTGTATTTTTGTTCATTGTTATTTTCTATTCTCAATTGTGGAAAAGTAAAAATAGAAACGGTGAACGTGGATCTTGAAATTGTCAAAATAAAAAGGCAGATTGGGATAGTAAGATTAATAATAAACTATATATTCAATCAGAATATAGGCGCTACGTAAATACTAAATTAAAAAAAAATGAATTAGATAGAAGGGAAAAAACCTAAAAACAGTCATTCTCTCACTTTATCCTCCTTCTTTGCGTCGCCTCGGCTATCTATGTACGTCTCGTACGAAAGCCAGTCTTCGCATAAATAAAAACAATTAATGACTTCATTGCAGACTGGGAACTCGACTCCTTCAACCGCAGAGTGTGAAAGACAGCCGGTGTGTATTTATTATGTGTGTGTACTTGCACTGGCCGACGCTGGTGATCGCCGCCCCTGACTTCGTTCTCCTCTCACATCGAAAGAACGCGACGGGTAAACTTGGTTTAAAGCAGTGAAAATCAATTTTATTTTAACGAAATTTATTAATATTTCAATTATTTGTCATAAAATACTCGTTTGCTTTTAAAATAAAACTTTTTCCATTATAAGTTTATATTTTGTACGTCTTTTGGCCAAGTTTGCCCGGCGCGAGGCCGTCAATACAAGAGTAAAACATGATTTATCTGATCAATTTCAAGGGTTTCTGCAGAAGGAAGTGAAGCGCGTCGATCGCCACGGTGCGACGGCCGATAAAAATGAAACGAAAATGAAAAACATCGCTCTCCAGTAGCGCAGCGATTCTTGATAAAATTTCTTATTTTTCCCCTCTCTTTTCTCACTTTCAATTCTCGCTCGCTCTTTCTAAATTACGTCACATAACAACGGTCAATGTACATATATATGTATACAACGGCTTCGCAACACATTACTCGGGGGAAGAGCCGTGCAGGTAGAATTTGTTTTAAATATATTTTCCTACTTAATGCGAAAAAACAGCGGAGGATCACTCTTTTATTATAATATTCTCATGACTCTGTGTACGACTTTAGGCTCGCCCGATCAATTTTAAGTCGGCTCTCGCGTAACTTCATCCTCACTGTCGGAGCGCGATCTATTACTATTATCATCGTCATCATTTTTTTTTATCTTTTTTTTGTTCCTTTCCGTTAGTCCGTTAACTCCGTAAAGTTATTAAAATGCGATAACGGGTGGGGATAAGTAAAACAGGCAATTTGACTAAAGAAACAACGAAAAACCAGTGTTCTATTACATTTAAATATATAATATTAATATAATAATAATAATAATAATAATAGTAATAATAATAATATCGACAGAGATTTTTCTTTATTTCAACTTATGCTCTGCGATTATTCACTCTACCTTTCGCGCGCTCTTATAAGAGTAGACTCTCTCTTGGACGTCGCGCACGGTCGTTTACACGGACACGCGAGTTTTCTCGGTCGCGCGGTTCTCTCGTCTCGTGGGACGAAACCGGAATATATCGGAGAGGAAGTGGTTCGACGCGTCGCGATCTTACAGCGCTCTTGCATCTATATACTCATATATATCTATATATCTTAGAGACAAGCGCGAATCGCGTGAAAACGAGATTGGGTAAACAAATTCAACACTGCAACTTTTTATAGTAAAAAAAAATCAAAGTAAGCATCTTTTCTTGGGAGGCAAAAAAAGAAACTCAACTCTTAATATTATCGTTCACGAAACAACGTACGGCTCGCTCTGCTTCTCTCGACCGATCGAACTCGCGGTGGCTTCGCGCTCCGTCCGCGAGTCTGTCTTATACTCGCCAACCGGTGGCTAACTCACGCTCTCTACCTTTCGCTCACTCGCTTTCTCTCTGTTTACACCTAATCATAATTAATATACACGTCATATACGTAAAATTCAAGGGACGACTACCTCGACCTTTTGTTTGTCTCGGCGCGCGCTTCCCCTGCACTGCCCTTCAAACGCGGATCGCTTTTCCTCGATTTTACAAAACGTCAAATTAAATAAACTACCGGCGAATCAACGCAGAACTCATGACAATTTCATATTATGCAAAATTCAAGTTGACGAGGTTCGCGAAGATGCGGAGAGTCGGGTTCGAAGGCTAGCGCAGGCAATGAAGGAGATGTAGGAAGCGGGCCGATTAGTCTCGGCACTCCCTGTACGTAAATATACCTATAGTTGTCTACCACAGCTGAAAAAACCTTAACACCTACGATATACACTTCTATATAATATTCTAAATTACACATTGATAATAAAACGCTCTTCACTTTTACTTTATTTATTTGTTTTATTTTTTTTTGTTTATTTTCGTAGAAATCGATTAATTAACTTGAGTGTCTCGCGTTTGCCGAGTACTCGCACGGCTGAGCACGTCCCTATGAATATATATATTTATATAGATTTTTTGTAGAAGAAGAAAAACTCGTCTATACATGTACACCGCTCTTCTCTATATATGACACGGGTAGCCCACCTTCTCATATCAATGTCTATTCCGAGTCCCCAAAAGTATTATCCATTTTCACGGCTTCGTGTACTTCAACGTTCAACGTCGCGCCATTTCAAAAATGTTTGTTTAGGAATTTCCGAAAAATCTTTGTATCTCTCGTTTGCTCGTTTTTTTCTCTCCCTCTCTTCCCGTGAGCTTTCCTTTCTTTCTCTATCTCTGTACCCTTAAGATTCAATGATAAAAAATCGCTATTCTAAACTATATTTATATAGTTCAACCACAAAAACTCTTATCCACGATTCTATCTCCCGACGTTCCCTTTAAATACCAACTTACACAACACCGCGCTCTCGCTGCCTTTCTTACAATATATGATTCGAAAGATCAAGCTACACGGCATATATCTCTTCTTTAATCGTAAAACCTGACCCGGGGTCGTCGCTAGGCGCGCGCGGACTGCGAGACGAGCGATCGGTCGCAATAAAAAACACGCTATATTATTTATTCACTCAGATTTTCTATTAAACTACATACAAATTTCGTCAAAAAATTTTATCTCTAAAGGTCTTTGTATAATATATATATATATAACTTTGGTCACTGGCCAAAAATTTTTTTCTCTCTTCTCTTATATATAAAAATGAATATCAACGACACTGACAGATCGCTCGCAAATGCAACTCCACGCGACCAAATACATTTTTCGACTCTCCCCCATCTATCATATAGCCATATAAATCTCTTCAAAAAACGACAATACAAAATTTTATTTCTTTCTCTCGCCCGGCGCACGAACGCTCGCTCGCTCTTTGGCCGAGGATCTCTAAGATATTCTTTGTCTCGAAGCTGCAAAATGCAAAAGCGTTCGTTGGCGGACGAGAAGAATTCGTAAAAAACCATTGTTACACGATAAACTGGTATTTTTCGGAATTAAAAAAATGGTTATAACCTATCTAGCTATGAAATCGAAAACCCTTATTACAGCACATTTATCAAACACTTTGTATTTTTTTAAATCTTAAATACACTTGAAATAGAAAATCGGAGACTTACCGTTATTTCTCTTCTATACTTCAAGACATAAAAAAGGAAACTCGAGCGTAACAGGCCCTATATACCAGATATATTGAGCCGCGCTCACGCAAAAACCTTAACACACTTATACGACTCTTATATACGCTTGCTTCGCTTATAGATCCTTAAAATTGCTTTCATTCTTAACTTAACTGTTTCTCTTTTCTCTTTTCCTTCGACATAAACCTATTAACGCGCTTTTACTTTGTTTTTCCCTTGTTCCTTCCTACTCTCTTATTATTTTATTTCCGATTTCTATATCAAAGTATCGGTTACCTTTGCTTTTTTCCTCCCTCCGCCAAGAAATCGATGACACCGAGACAGATAAAAACTCGAGAGTGCTAAATGCAGTTTATTTTTCTCTGTTTTGCTTCGCTTCGATTCTTGACGAATCGACGAAATCAGTTTCATTTCACCAACACTTATCACTGATACTTCATTTTGCTATATAATTATATTCGTTATTTCTTTAAAAGAACCTTATCGCAAGATGCACTATTTTTATATGTTTCTTTGTCTTTGTTATTTGTTATAAAACTTTCTCTGTTCTGTGTAAATATCTTCCATGTTGAAAATTTGATAAGTCTTGATAAAGATGGAGTCCGCCAAAACAACGGACATTAACTTTTTTTTACTGAAACGAAACTGAATAAGTCAATCTTCATAACATGCAATTTTTCTTCTTGAAGTCTCCGATAGTACATACGACCTGTTCGATTCGAATGATTTTTAAATCGAAATAAATTTTTTCGCTATTCTATTTATCAGCATCGTGTAAACCCGAGAAGAAAATTTGCGGAAGATCGCGTTTGGCACTCTGAGAAATGCAACTTTATTTGTTATTGTTCACTGTAGAGATAAATTTCTATTTTTTTTTTTCGTTTTTTATCATTTTTAAAAGGAGGTTGCGCATTGCCACTTTAAAGCTGCTCGCACTCTAAGAAAATGTTCAGTTGAAGTGCAGTTTTGTGAACTATCTCGAGCGCGATAAATATTTGTATTAGATGAACTTGCGGTTGTGTCGCGCGGAAAACTGCGTTAAAACTCCGTGACTGGAGACACTCTTAGCTCTGCTCTCGCTTATTATCTCAAGTATACTCATCTCTCTTTCACGCATCGTTCTCTCTTACTCTCGCTCTCTATCTCTGAAAAGGTAAAAGCGAAGTGAAATATAAGGTAAGAAGGTACGCGCTCGACTACCACGATCGAGTTTGTCGATCGTCGGTGCTAGTGGGACGGCCGCTATGGCTGGATAGCAACGACCAGCATCGCCAAGAGAGATTATTACTTTTTTTTTATTCATTATTACCTCTTTTTTACTTCCATTAATCCTTTCTCTTTAAAATTTGCTTGCCTCAGGTATTTGCTATATCGAGACCTCGAAGCTCGGCTCTTCAATTTCGCTCTCTCGATTGTTTGTTTCTTTCCTGTCTTTCTGCCCAAAGAGTCTAGTTTAATAAATTTAGTCCGTAAATTTTGTATTTAAAATTTTGAAAAGGACATTGACGTTTGTGTATTAAAGAATTAAGAATCAAGTCGAGAGCGAATTAAAGAGACGAGCCTAGAACGAGGCATGATAGTCAAAAAAAAAACGGCAAAACCTTTAACGTGAAAACTTATTTAATCGTACGCGGGTCGCAGATCCTTAAACAAAACAACATGGCCGCCTAAACGTATAAACTAATAAAATGTAAAAAAAACAACGTTCTCGATTATCTAAGTAACAAACAATAGTACTCTTCATTTTTTTCTCCTAAATTCAAGGTGGATTTCTTTTTTTTTCTTTACACACAACTTGGGAGCGTTGAACAATACCTGTCGCGTTTCTCTACATTTGCCTTTCTGAGTTTAATAATTATATTTGTACGCTGGCGACCGAAAGAGCTCCGTGTGCGAGTGACCCGTGAGGTCAGTCCTTCAGAGTCGAGCCGCGCAATTGGAAAATAAAAAACACGTCTCCTTGCCTCGATATGATTTGTAGTTTCTTTGGTTTTCGCCGTGATCTTAAAAAAATTCCTCAGTCAGCAAATTAAAACGCAATTCTTTTGTTTCATCGAATTCGAATTCGTCGTTTCTCGGCCAAGCCCGTGGATCCGTGATGTTCGTCAAGCAAAAATTTTTGGAAATCGTTTTTCATGATTTTTTCCGATCATACATATTAATTAAAAGAATTAGTTAAATTTTCCTACACACGTCAACTTAAAATTACCTATCTATATTATACACAAGCTTGTCACGCGTGCACGGAGAAATCAGAATCCAGCGCGCGGGTTCTAGCGAAAAAAATTAAGAAAACGAAGATAACCATTCGCGGATCCATGAGCTTTGGTCGCATTATAAAAATCGAAAATTAAATAAGAATGCAAAGGAAACTATAGGCATCGACTCTCAAGAACTTTATCTCTTTGATTTGGTGTCTCTCGTACACGGGTCCGCCGGCCATTCCTATAAAATCCCGGCGCGTGCACGATTTGTTTATAATATAGGCCGTCTTTAGGCGCTCTTTCATCCTCTCGCTTACACCCAATCGCATACACACTCTTTGTCTCAACCTCTCTTTTTCTCTTACTCTCACTCTCACTCTACGTATATATATATACGTTTGTATGTGTATATATATAATATACGATAAAGCAGCGGCATTCTACGCATTCGCTCGATCAGACGCAAGACTCATTTTTACTTTCGTTCTCTCTGTGTCTGTTCCTTGGGTGAGAACCTGGACAACACACTAATTCAGCTGGTTTCTTTTTCTTCTACTTCTTCTGTTTATCTTCGCGGCGGAGCGAGGAATAATGATCGATGGGACAAACATCGCACTTAAAGCAGAGTCGCCCTGAGCAGAGCCATCAGTGGGCTGGAAGAAAAGTTGGCCAGGCTGTTGTCGTCGTTGCTGCTGCTGCGCTGGCGATGCCGCTGTGTTGCTGCTGCTGCTGCTGTTTGCTGTAGATCCGCAGTTGTCGTGGTGGGCCGGCCATTTGTAGTGGACGAGAGGGCGGCCAGCTTCCCTAATTGTTAGGGCCAGGGACTGTAGAGCTGGAAGTGCTCGCGGGTGTAGCAGGAGCTCAGCGGCTTCACAAAGTGAGCGTCGACGGCACGACAGTGCGGACATGGGAAGACCCGACTGTAGTCCGAGTAGAAGTTGAGCCGCTGGTGCGGATAGATTAGCGGCTTGTGGCAGCTGTTGCACTGTTGACAAAAACATCAAACGAAATTTTAAATTAAAATCTTGTTTGTGGTAAATTTTACTTTTTTTATGAAATTACGAGCTTGAACTTAAAAACGAGATATGGTAAAACCGAATTGATAGAAAAATAATGCAACTCTAATCGGTTGATGTAGCAGTTTACGCGCTACTTGAGAAGCGCATCGTTATATCCTCTCGTACAATGTGTATCCGCAAAATGAAAAGCTCGCCGCGCGCTCGAGAGGAGAAAAGAAAGACCGAAGGTAAGAAGAGCTCGAGACGCGAGGCGAGCCGTTCCGCGTGCCGGCGCATTTGTGGGTCAATCAAGATTAAGCCTCGAAGCATGTCTGCGTATATATGGGTGAAAGCGGGAGGAGCCGAGCCCCGGCGTTGTTGCTCACCTTGAGACGCTCGGTGCAGCAGGGCATGGCGGCGAATATGTCGTAGCTGTACATCGTGCCCAGGACGAGGCTGGAGCCGTCCCAGGGCTGGGTGCAGGACCTGCAGCGCACCGGGGCGCCGCCGCTGCCCTCCAGGCAGCTCATGCACACCGCCGACAAGAACTGCGTGCGGCCTTCGACCTTCACCTGCGGACAAACAAAAAGAAAATGCCTCCCCTCTTGCTCTTGCTGCAGCACGCGCGCTCGCTTTGCTTTTTTTGGGGGCTCCTGAGCTGCTGCAATTTGCCAGGCGAGACCTTGCGACAATTTGACCTAATTTTCCTTTTGTAATCTTGACGTTTTTGGAACTGCAGATAATGTATCCGGAATTTCGAAAGTTATGCAACACGCGGAGAAAAAGACTTTCAATGTTAAGGTGGGTTCTGCACGTGCTTAAAAGATGATGAAAAAAAGTGAAGGCTTGCAGTAGCCGGTCGACCAAGTAAGAGATTAAATAAATTTAATTTCGAAAGGAAGTCGATTAAATTGTTACACGAAAATATTGTTGTTTATGTTTTTGTTTACTCTAGAATATCTTGTTTTGATAAAATATTTTAAATAAAAAGCCAATATCTTGATATACTTAAACGTTTGATTGAACTGGTAAGAGCAGTTTTCACTTACTCGCCTGATCTACCTTAAGAACAAAGAAGCCAATCCCAAAAAGAGCCGAGGAACGAAAAAAGAAAGAAAGAAAGAAAGAAAGGGAAAAAATAGCAGTACTTACCTCGGCGCAGGATGCCGAGTGCTGTCTCGGGGATAGGAAGAACGTGCCGTCGACGAGGGGATATCTATCAAAGACTAGCATCGCAGCGCGACAAAGAACGCAGGAGACCCTGGACCATTGCAGCGCCGCCAGGGTCGACAGGATGAAGCATCTGGTGTCGTCGTTACCGTGATTGCCCTCGTCCTCCATCTGCAACAGGGTCCGAGAAAGAAAAACGTAAAACACTCATTAAAGCCACCCTATTCTAGACATACATATATATATACATGTTTCCGAAAAACCATCGCATCAATCGCACGAATTAGGTAATATAGCTTGTTCTTTGCCGAGGGGGCAAAAGGAAAATGAGTCTCTGGGGGCTGCAAGAGACTCTGTTGCGAGCAACACTCCTATTACCAGTAATGTTTTCTTTCTTATTTTTTTTCGCTGGCATTAGGGTGCTTTTTGTGTTTGCACGCTGGTAATTGAAATCAATCTGTGATAATCATTCAATAAATATGTGTATTACATGTCCATATACAAATTGTAAAAGATGATATTACCATAAGCAAACTAAACCTATAGTGGAAAATGGCTAAGCATTTAAAGCTATATGCAATATCATCGCTTCGTCTATCGCGACGATCCGTTATTGCAAAACTAGTGAGCGTTGCATAGAACGCAACCTAGAGGGGCAGCCGCTGCACACAGCGGCACATAGTGATCGGTCCTTCCGTGTCGCGGATAATAATGCGAAGCGTGTATACAACGCGCGATCGTAACACCCACTCACAGTCGGGGAGAGTGGTTCGATGTCAACAAAAGCAGCAGCGTCCGCATAACGGTCGGCTCGTTAAATCGCCGCCGCCGCCGCCGTCGCCGAGCGCGAAAGCCCGAGACTACGAGAGAGAGCAGGATACGCCGAGTCCGAGCAGTTAAAAGCGAGCGCTGCGCGCAGCAGCTACGCGGACGTTTATAACGCCCGTAAATAAAGGGCCACCCCCGCTCGTAAGATCCGAGAGCGCGCGAGTTCCGTGGAGCATGCAGAGCTGCCTCGAATTTTCGGACTGCCGACTGGATTTTCGAGAAATATATTTTCGGCTAAGCGCTAGTTTTGCAAGCTGATTAACTCTAACCGGCTACATCCACTTTAAATAGCTGTATGCATTTAAACGGATCCTGCAGCTTGGAATTAGAAGCCCCATTCAAGCGCAAACTTTAAATTATAATTTTTGCGTTTATCGGCAGACGCAGCGACGCGCGCTCGTTATTGGCTCAACTTTTCCGCGGAAAATTTTCAGCGCCGCGCATAAAACCCGCAGGGGCCGTGCAAAGTTGCCAGCAGCATCAGCAGCAGCGTTAAAATCGTCGACGTCCCGCGCGTAAATGCGAGCTGGTTATCCCAATTTAATATCCGGCGTGCACTTGCGAATATAACTTTTTTTTTTACAATTTTTCTCCATTGCAGAGGCGCTTTCCTCGAGGCTTGCTCTCTTTTTCCCTCCTCCGAATGGCTGTAAAAGCGACGTATTTCATGGGCGCTTTTACGAGGCTGCGCGCGCAGGCAGCCACGGCTCCTGAAAGGTGCGAAAATGAAGAATTATACATCGTGGGACGGAGGCGGCGGCGGCGGCAGGCATGTGCGCCATTATTACATCGACGAGGCGCTTTACGAGGCCGGGGCACAGCATTTTTAATTTGGAAAATGTACAGAGAGCAGGAGAGTGGGAGAAAAAAGGGAGCAGCGACCGCTGATACGCAAATATTGACTAAGTCGAGCGTAATAGGGCTCGATTCTGCCGGGGATGACGGGGGAGCTCGAAAGAAGGCAGCATATGAGCCGAAATTAAACAGCTCGGGGCTGCAATAAGAAGTGGCTGATGCCGCTGCTGCCGCTGCGGCGGAAGGGTATAGTCTCGGCGACGAGGCGACGCGACCTTCTGCGTCGCGCCGGGCTCGCAGACAAAAGAACGGAAGCCGAGCTTTCCGCTGCTGCTCTCGCTTTCTCTCTTATATATTTCAAGCGGGATCTCGCTCTGCTCTCTCTCTCTCTCCGCTGGCCCTAGGCTGGCTAGCGAGAAAAACTCGCCGAGATATACATATAGCTTTTGTTGTGTCTGTACAGTGGGAGCAGGGCAGAGGCGAGAGCAGGGAGGTGTATTGCCGGGCGTTCGCTGGACCCGCCGAGCGAGGAATTGCAAGGGTTGCCGCGCCCGGCTTTGCATGCGAAAGCGGCTCTCTCCGAGCTGCCTGTAAATGCTGCGGATTCGGCGAGAATTTCGAGGCAGTGCTTTGTGAGACTGCAGAGATTTAGGGAAGCTGCGAGCTTACTTTTTTTACTACTCTTTAATAATGGCGCAAATGAAAAC